>JAGYYJ010001630.1:0-133769 GCA_019671005.1 Hibiscus mutabilis
ATGTGTATCATAAAATATCTGGTCAAACTAAATTATCTTTAATTTTTTTTTCAATTCTTTTATTTGAACTTGATATCGTTTAAGCAAATTTCGAGTTTGAGACCTTGTGTATGTAGAAAATTATCGCCAGAATACTCACCCAACAAAACTAGGCATGCAATGCAGGTCGATCAAGGCAAAATCCTGAAGAACTGGGAGGGCTACCAAAAAAAATAAAAATAAAAATTTTATAATAATGTATTAAAGTCATGATCTATTTTATTTTTCATTATTTTTTGGGATGAGATTTATTTTGCATGTTATATCCTTGTGGTGTGGAACGTTTCGTGGTGGAAGTGTTCTATTGTCAGAAAATGGCCCATGGATTTTGTCTCCATCCTCTCTTTTTTTCAGGAGCATGATAGGATTCTGTTGAACTAGTTAAACAATCGGTTTAATTAATCTGATTTAATTGTAACAACACTGATATTGTTAAAAGTAGTTATATACAGGGTAAATATATCCAATTAGGTATATTAAATTTCCGGTTCATTTAGGTATTTGAACTTAGAATTTTTGTTTAAATTGATACTTAAATTTGATTTTTTTTTCCTTCAAATATTAGGTACTTATAATTTTTAACCAATTTAAATCGAGAAGTCAATTTCAGCTATCTATTTGAATCAAAAAGCCAAGTTCAAGTACCGATTCAAACAAAGATCCAAATTTAGGTACTTAATTGGTCAAAAAAAGTTTAGATATCAAAATATCTAACTGGTTTTGAGATGCTTAAATCCACGTATCATGAGCCAGGCTAAATACATCAGGTTCAGCTCTGAGATCGACCAAAAAATCCGGGTTTATTTTAAGACCACCTTTTTCGGTGTCGACGTTGATCTGTATCATGTGGGAACCCTTCTCTATAACATCAGGATAGAACAGTCGATCCCATGGACTGAACATCGAGTTCGTCACATATAGCCTCTTCACTCACCAAAAGTCATTGCATGAACATTTCCCATCCTTAAAATGGTGATATCTTTTGGCATCCCGGACAACGATTTCTCTTTTCACTATGTCACTAACGAGTTTTAAGACAGTATGACAATCTCCGCATACACGAAGATTCTTCACTATCCGTATAATGGTCCCCGGAACGGATTTAAGAAGCCCATAAGCAACGGCCAATCTCTCACTATGCCAAAACAGTTGGCTCTCCTTCTCTTGGTGTTCCGTGTTATGCAAAATCCAACTTGTATCAGGAACATAACCTCTTCTTTTCATCTCTACGCCCAACTCATTCAACAAACCGAAAATCTCGTCCTTCATCGGATGTGATGATTCCCCGGCGAAAAACGTTTGGCTTTCTTTGCCAAAATATACGTAGCTATAACCGGGTTCTTTTCTAATTTCCAGAGCTTCCAGCAAGTGCCTTGCTTTCAAAGCATGTTCCCATACACCGGAACTAGCATAGACATTAGATAACAGAATATAAGTCGAAGGTTCTTCAGGTTTCAAGCTCAGTAGATGGTCAGCAAACCTAATAGCCATTTTGGCATTTCCATATTGCTTACATGCACTTAACAATGCTGCCCATGTGGGTTCATCAGGCTTAAATGGCATCGAGTTTATAATAGTTTCGGCCTCCTCAAGGTATCCGGATCGACCAAGAAGATCCAGCAAACATGTGTAATGCTGCAAGGAAGGATGAATGCCGTGATCCTCAACCATAGACTTAAAAAGCTCACGGCCTCTATTCACCAAACCAACATGACTACAAGCATAAATCAATCCAACAAAGGTCACTTCATTCGGCTTTACTCCATACAGGACCATCTTATCGTACAAGGACAATGCTTCCTCGGCCTGTCCATGCTGAGCGGCCCCAACGATCATAGATGTCCAAGAAACAACATCTCTTCGTGACATCCTACTAAAAACATCTTTTGCCGCCAATATATCACTACATTTTGCATACATATCCACAAGAGCATTGCTTATGAACACACAAGATTCATATCCAAGCCGTATAACGAGTCCATGAACCTGCTTTCCTAATTCCAACATTGCTAAATTAGCAGAAGCACCAACTATGCTTGAAAGAACAAGAGGGTCGATTATACTAATCCCTTTCCTTCTCATCTCAACAAACAAACCAAATGCATCAACCGCATTTCCACTCTGTACTAACCCGGATATCAAAGCAGTCCAAGCAAACAAATCTTTTACAGGACCTATCGAAAACAACTCCAAAGCCTCTTCTTTTCTCCCTTTTCTAGCATATCCATATATCATAGCAGTCCAAGAAGCCATATTTCTCGACTTAATAGAATCGAAAACTAAACGACCATTATAAGGTAATTCACATTTTGCATACATATCAACCAAAGACGACTTAACAACACCATCATCGAAAAAAGGTGATACTAAAAAGTTTCCATGAACTTGCTTACCTTGTTTAATAGCCCCCAAGCTACCACAAGCCTTGACAAGGCTTGCAAAAACAAAATCATCAGGCAACAACCTGTCGAGCGAAAACATGGAAGGGAACATAGAGAGGGTATTTTGGGGTAAGTTGGCTTGGTTTTGAGCAGTAAGAATGGTGGCCCATGAAACATGGTCTCTTTGGGGCATTTCGTCAAACAGTTGGAGAGCGTCTTCAAAGAGGTTGCATTTGGCATATACATTTAAAAGAGTATTGGTTAAATGGATAAACTGGGTTAGGCCAAGTTTGGTGAAATGGGCATGGAGTTGTTTGGCGGAGGTGATGGAACGGTGGTTGGCGCAGTTTTTGAGCTGGTGAATATAGTGAAGAATTGGCATACATTAGCCTGTGTTGAAGACTTGGAGCCAAGCGACTCGGTTTAAAGAATCCTCTTTTTATAACGTAGGGTTTATTGCATTAGAAGTCCCCAAATTATAGGTTAAATTTTAAATTAATCCTTAAATTTCAAAACGTTTTAATTGAAAGGCTTAAATGAAAAATAGGTGCCCAAAGTATACTTCTTTTGAACTTTAAGCGCCTAAGTATTTTTTTTGTAAAAATAGGTGTCCAAAGTTTAAACCTTTATAGTTTTAGGTGCCTAAAGTTTACAATGTTACAATTTTAGATGTGACTGTTAAGGGGTGTTAAAAAAGTTGTCAATCAATCAATGCTTAACACATGACACTAATTTTATTTTTTAAAATTTTTGTGAGGAAAAAAACTCAGAATTTTCAATTTTCATAAAATTTTGAAATTTTGCAAAGTTTATAAAACAGACCACAAATCTCTAAAATTTCTCAGACCCAAACTCTCAAATCACCGCTGCTTTCGCAGTCGATCGCCGCTCCTAACCACACCCCTTTAGTCTTCGAAACAAAGCGATCATTTCTCTCAATACGATGTCACCAAAAATACCGAACGACGTACCAGCCGAACGTCAATTTCACAATTAATTACTCCCAGCGGTAGATTACATATTTGAATAAGTAAAAGAAAGAAGATTTAACAATTAATCAACACTTAAAATCAGAAAATTCATTCCCTTATTTTTTATGGTAAAACAGACATTTTTTTTCCTTGTAATTAGATGCCATGAGACATCGCTATTCCCTAACAAATTTACGAGTTGACAATATTCTAACAAGAAATATAAGATAAATTCTTATATATATCCACTCCACTGTGTCCGAATTCCTTGATAGAAGCTAAAGCTTGAGCTTTATTATCTTCAGAGAGTCACACTAGGGAAATTGCAGTGTCCACGACCTGATAGAAAAAGGAACCAAATTAGAGACATTTAAGACCAAATTCAAAGCTTGTAATAATCAGACAAACAAGAAAACTCACTTGGGTTATTTCTGGTCTGTCTAGCTAAGCCATTGAAGTAGCAGGTTGCACCTTGTTTTCGGAACTTAGCCCAGTATGAGCTAAATGCATAACTCGCATGCCAAAACATCGATACCGGCTTATAACACTGTTGTCCAGGGTTCAATGCGGCACAAGTCTGGTTACCTTGGCTGCAAGCATACGACAACGCTGACGACAAGTTGGCCACATCGACCCCCGGAGCCACCTCACACCAAAGCTTACCCCTATATGGCATGTTGCTTCTGGCTGCAGGAAGTGGTTTGTAACTGGAAAGAGGTCGCCTCCCGGTGATGTCGATATCGTAAATCGGTGTTCCGTTCGAACGTAGCAAGCCCCAATGCCTTTGGGTTGTTGGACCTGGCTTTTGGTTTTCGTCGTATAAGGAGAAAATGAATGTTGGTATGACTGCACCGGGTCTAGCAGGGGTCCCTAATGGTGGCTTACTAGTCATTTTTTGAACCAGTTTTCGGTTATAAGTGGCTGCATTGTTGATATTCGCCCCTACTTGATCAATATCCCCTGCGCTAGGCCAACCTGTTTCGCCTATCGCGAGCCGGATATCATGGTATCCGAGTTTTCTCATCGCGAAAATGACTGAGTCGAGCATTTGGTCTAACAGATTTGTGTAAACTAAGCCGGTTTTATGGTCAGTTTGGTTTGCTCTCCCTCTAAAAAGAGCAAAATCTAAGCTGATGTTCGTTGAGTTAGCAGACCATGCTAAATAAGGGTAAGCATTGATGAAGAAAAACGATTTGGTCCCATTCAAGAATCTCAGCAACGGTGCCATCATCGTATCGGTAATATTGGACCGAAATTCACCGCTCGATGGAGGAAATGTTGATTGCAATATGTCCATCGTTAACGGAGTACTGACCTTGATGTTCTTAATATCATGAGCATTCAGAGTGTTCTTAATCCTACGCATTGCAGGCACAAGGCTTGGACAAATTCTGCGGTCGTGGCTGAGGACATCGTTGCCGACTAACACGAACCGGATCATTGTGTCGGGGTAAAAGTCTAGGACATTGTTTTGAACCCATTGTTCAGCAGCTGCTTGGCTTGAAGCAATACGGATTATGTCATTGTTTGGAACCGTAGTGGACACATGAATATTGGTCCCTGAAAGAAGCTTCAATGTCTCATGGTCTGAATCATAAAGCTTAATACGGCCTGCATTCATCGATCTCACGGCCTCAATGGTTTGATATGGCGACGGCAAATTGTTCCCTTTCCGACCATAGTTTACTCCTATCTTGCTCGAGATATCGGCCGCTGTTCAACCATGAAACAAAAAGGGTTAAATTTAAGCTAAGTGTTTGATAAAAAAGACAACATTTGTGCCATTGAAAGACTTACAGGAGACAAGAAGAAGAGAAGACAAGAGGATTGTTGCAAGAACTGCCATTGCTGAAATGTGATGGATTTTCCCTCCAAAGAGTTCATTGGTTTATAAAGAGGGAAAATTTGGGTAAATTAAGTGAGAAGTAGCTAACATTAGTTCAATGATGCTTGTTGAGTTTCTTTAATTTATAACAATCAAGGAAAAGGACATGAAACAAAGATTTTATTTACTGATAATGTAAATGAAAAGCCTAAAGATTATGAAGTATTCCATATGGTGGGTCTACTTGTCACCTTGATTGAATATATGTATGTTTTCTTTATTATTTTTTAGGTTTAAGTTGACCAAAAGAGTGTAATATAGTTGTTGCTTCCTCTATTACAGTACATGTATTACGAACAAGTTGTTTCAAGTGGTAAGCAAGATGGTAAATAGTTTGCTATCGTTTAAGCAAGATTCGAATTCGAGGTCTTGTGTATGTAAAAAAATTCACTAGGAGACTTACCCACCAAAGTTAATGTGCGACACGGATCGGTCCAGATTAATCAAGGCAAAGCCCTAGAACTAAGAGGACAACCAAAAAATAAGAGTATATATAAGGTGTTCAAAACTACCCGACCCGACTACCCGAATATAAATAACCGAGTATTTACCCGGGAATTTTTTTTACCCAGGTCGGACTCGAGTCATAAAATTAAGAATTTTAGGATACCCGGATATATTTAAAATTAATATATTTTTATATTTAATATACTTATTTTTATATTAAACTAATAAAAATCTTAAATTTTTTATATTTTTATATTTAATAAATACATATTTTGATATTAAACTAATAAATATATATATATTTATATTAAACTAATAAAATATTTTTATATTTAAACAATATATATTTTATACCCAAGTACCTAAATACTCGAATTTCCGGATACCCCGGGACACGGGCCACATTTTCCACTACCCAAAAATCCGGGTACCCGGATTTGAACAGCCCTAAGTATATGTATTGTATCAATTAAATCAATTTTTTGTAATTTGATCGGATTAGTAATTCAAAGATAATTTTAAAATAATAATAATTATCAATTTAAAGAATATAAATATATTACAATTTCCCTTTCCCTCCAAAAACCCATTTTTCCTATGTAAATGCACCATTTAAAAAAAGAAGAAGCAAATAACATAATCATAACATTCTAATTCTTAGCTACCATATCAGACAGTTATGACTGGTATTGCACTTCCATCACCGGCCATCGGATGAGTTAAATGTGGCCGAAAATCCCGAGGGCTTCGCAGGAATGCTTGACTGCGTTTCGGAGTAGGAAAAATCACCAAACATTGTTGAAGTGCCTTCGTCCGCTTGCCATTTCTGTAGGAACTGAGGTAGGCTCATGTGAATATCAGTTCCCGAGTTTCCATCGTCCTCTTGGGTTGTAGGTTTCCATTTCTCAAAGAGAGGTCCAAGCACGTTGACGGCATGCCCCATGTCGGGTCTCTGATATGGCTCACGAGCCGTGCAGTGACCGGCCAACTCGGCTACCTTGAAGATCATCGCCATCGTCTCCTCGTCATCGCAGTTGATTGTTTCATCGACCACTTTTGGAATGTTGTCTTTGTTGATTAGAACCCTACGGAACCATGTGACCAAATGTGATTTCTCATCAGGTAAGGTTACATCTAAAGCTTGTCTGCCGGTGATTATCTCCATCAACACCACTCCAAATGCATACACATCCACCTTTGTTGTCACCCTTCCGGTTGCTGTTGAGATCAAAAGAAAATGAAGCACATATTTTAAAAAATATCATTTAACCAAACAATACAATGGCATATAGTTCATAGCCTTTGTTATTCGAACTCGAATGTAAGTATCGTATTCTCATATCCAAGTAAACACCAGTTGGATAAAAGTCCGAGGCCTAGGGAGCAAATTTAAGTATACGACAATATTTTGAAAAGAACAGCCAGGCAAAAGTAGACTACACAAGATGATAATGTGAAACACGACATGGCACAACATAAAAACATAACACGAACATGACATGAATACAAGAATGTAAGATCATATGTAAAATGAATTACTGACGCATCAGCATTTATACTCAAGTAATTGGAACACGCCTACAATTGCATTGAAAAATTAAAGATACACCTAAACTACTTTGACAGGATTGATTTTCCTAAAGCAATTTGTCAAAGAAAATGTAGATCTAAGCAAGATCATATAAAGTCTCAACAAATTTCGAGACAGCGATCAACTTACCAGCATATTCAGGAGCAAGATATCCAAATGTTCCTGCAAGTTTTGTTTCCAGAGAGTACTTTCCCTCGGGTGCATTCTTAACAAGGCCGAAATCCGCAACCTTTGCCCTCATGTCATCACCTAGTAGTATGTTGGAAGGCTTCAAATCGCGGTGAATGAAACTTTGTTGTGCCAAAGAGTGCAAATACTCGACCCCCCTTGCGACATCCAGTGCAATGGTGACCCTTTGCTTCCAAGTGAGTGGAGCAAAACCCTTTTCTCTCCATTCAAAGAGATGCTGACTAAGGGTACCTTGAGGCATATACTGGTAAACCAATAGCCTCTCGTTGCCATTAATACAGTAACCCAAAAGTGCAACCAAATGCCTGTGCCTAACCTTTGTAAGCACCGCGATTTCAGCTTGAAACTCGTTCATTCCCTTAGTACCTTTCGCCGCACACTCCATCCTCTTGACAGCTATTTGTGTGCCATCAGGCATTTCACCTTTATACACAACCCCGAAACCTCCTTGCCCTAAAACATTAGCTTCACTGAAATTATCAGTCACCTCTCTTAGCACTTGTATGGAGATCGCAACATTCCCACCCTCGAAGAAATGGCGTTCGCTATTATCACCGCTACTTTGGCTTTGCATTTCAATAGGCAATCCTCCGTAGCCATTCGTTGTTTTACCCATTACCCCATTCCTAACTGCTCCCTTCTCAGCATCACTGGCATTGCCATCCATCTTACCAAATTTCCCATATCTCTTGTTCATCACATACTTATAAGAAACAAAGCAAGCAACAGCAACAAAAACCAATACACCGATCACAATACCGACAATCAAAGCTATGGAATTCTTACCATTGCCACCATTTTTCGAGTTACCACCCGAACCTCCACTGGATCCTCCAGAATCTGGAGTTCCTCCACCACCAGAACCGGTCGATTTTCCTAGTAAACTATTCCCTGAGAAAGTAAACGTCACCGAGTTCGAAAATTTCGGAATGTCCCCAGTAAGATTATTATTAGACACATCGAAAAGCTTCAAACTACTCAACTTAGTCAAACCATCAGGGATGGGACCTGTTAAGTTATTATCATTCAGATTCAGGTTCTTCAACATTGTAAGATTCCCAAACGCAGGAGATATCGTCCCGACTAAATTTTTCTTCCCAAGATTCATAGTGATCACATTTTTTTGTGAATCACAAGTAACAAAAGCCAATTGGCAAGCATCATTTCCTGCCCAATCATCAGAGAGAAAAACAGGATAACCAAAACCACCCGCAATCTCAAGCAGTGTAGCAACTTGAGGATCACAAGGATTACCATTTTCATTACAGAAATTATTGGTCCCATTAACAACAATGTTCTCAACTGAAGGTGGAAACTTTGGGGAAGGACCCTGCAATTTGTTATTAGACAATGAAACATTCTTCAAACTGGGAAGATTAAGTAAAGATCCCGGGACAGGCCCAGTCAACTGGTTTTCTCTAAGCTGAAGATCGAAAAGACCCACACATTTGGACAAATCTGGGATCTGACCGGTGAACATGTTTTTATGAACCCAAACCTGAGACAACAGTGTCATGCTGGATAAAACATCCAAAGTACCTGTGAACCCAACGATCTGATTGTTGATCCAGAAATTCTTAACCATCGAATCGCCGAGAGAAGCCGGCAATGTACCGCTTAAATTGTTGTAAGACAACCTTATACTTTCTAGACTGTTCAAAGAATCGAAAACATCGGGTAAAGTACCGTATAAGTTGGTGTTGTCGAGTTGAACTCCGACGAGGCTTGTCGATTGGGACAAATCAGGGAAAGTCCACGGACTTAGCTTCGTGTTTTCACTTAAACTCAGCGTTTGAAGACTGGTTAACCCGGAGAAAGCGTCCGGGGACACCGATGTGAACGCATTGCCGTCGAGGAGAATTGTTTGCAAGTTTGAGAGATTGGCGAAAGATGGAACGGACCCAGATAAGGAGTTTTGTTGTAGATATACAGTGCGGAGTTCCGACAAGGTGGCGATGTCGGGGGGAAGTGAACCAGACAGGGATTTGGAAGCTAAGTTGATGGCTATTACGCGGTTGGATTTGTCGCAATTGATGCCTGACCAGTTGCAGTAGTTGTCTGAAGAAGTGGAAGACCACCCGGTGGGAGGTGGACGGAAGGATGAAGCTAGTTTCAGCATAGCAGCGGCGTCGTCCGCGGTGACGAGGACGACGGAAAGGAGGAGAAAAGGGAGGAGCAAGTGGTGGTGGGTTGTGTCTTCCATTACGGGAATGAAAACAAAGAATGAAGAAAACGCTTCGAAATAAAGGGTTACTACTATTTAGTTTGAAGGAAAGAGAAAAAGATATATACATAATTAAAGGAAATTTATTACCAGAAATTATTACAGTTTTTTTATATATAAAATTTTATTTATTTAAAAATAATATTGCAAGAACAGAATCAGTAGTCAAACCGATCAGACTATCAATTCTGATTAAACCATCAATTCCATAATGCTTAAAAAATAAGACAACATTTTAACAAGGTTTCAATTTCGAGAGACATAAAGTTAAAAAATACTCTTAAAATTTTTAAATAATTATTTTAATTTATATTTTTTTAAATATTTTAATTTTTAATATTTTATTTTTATCAAAATAATTTTTTTAAATGAAAACGGTTAATCAAATTAATTAAATGGTATGAAATGACGTATTTTCAAATATAATAATAATTTATTCGATTAATATTTTTTTTCTTTTAACAGAATTCGGTTGGTATTTTTCTACATTAAAAAATATCTTAGCTGTATTTTTGTTTTTGTATAAAGTGAATTTCGTGCTTTACCCGAAAATAAGACTAAGAATCTTCCATTAATTATGCCGTGATTTCAGATTTCTAATTGTGAATATAAATTTTAAATTATACTAGTTTAATTTCTTGTTTTTAATAGGGTAAAGTGCACAAACGGTCACTAAACATTTCAAAAATACAAAAATGGTCACAAAACTTTCAAAAGTTACATAATGGACATTAAATTTTAATTTTTGTTACAAAATGGTCACTGAACTGTTAATTATTGTTAATTGGGTGATATGAAAGTTACAAAAATTTGTATAACAACACATTTAATTCTCAATATTTACATATTCAACCAATTTAGACATCAAGAATGGGGTTAAATTAGGATTAAATTGATTAAATGTATAAATATAGAGGATTAAATGTGTTATTATTCAAATTATCATTATTGTCGGGTCATTCAATAAACGACCGTTAACAGCTCAGTGACCATTTCTAACAAAAACTAAAGTTTAATACTCATTATATAACTTTTAAAAATTTAGTGACCATTTTATATTTTTGGGATAGTTTAGTGACCATTTGTGTACTTTACCCTTTTTAATAAAAGTAAGTAAATGGGAATACCACCAAAAGATACAGCTGTTGATTAGCTAATGCCATATAATGAAATTTTATTCTTACCCTTTCTTCCCTTACCACATAACCGCGTTTCTCTTTTTTCTTTTCTTTTAATTTATTCCATATATTATATTATATTTTTTGCTATGAAATCTATACCTTGATTATTTTTTAGTTTATATATATATATATTATAGAGAAGGTAATAAGGTAGTCGATAGGGTGTTTAAAATTATCCGACTCGATTGATCCGACCCGATAACCCAATAACTCAAAAAAAATATCGGGTAATTCTCGGGGAAAAAATCCAACCGGGCCGGGTACCCGACCGGGAATAATTGGGTCGGGTTTGGGTCGATTTTCTTGATTACCGGGTACCCGACCAGATCCGATAACTTTTAATATATATATTTTAGTTTTAAATTATATTTTTATTTTAAGTTCCTTAATATTTGTACCTAAAACTAAATTTAAATCTCTAAATTAGTTTTATGTTTGTATTATATAGTTTTAAATTTTAAAATTTTCAACTATATTCTTATTAATTTATTAATACTGAAAGAAAAAAATGAGATTAATATTTTTAATGTATTTTTCGTGATAAACTTTACTATATATATATATATATATACAAATATTCTAAAACTAACTTTAAATCACTAACTTTTTTGTTTGGATTATGTATTTTAAAATTTAAAATTTTATGTGTTTAATATGTAATTTTTTTAAAATTTTAAAATAAAAAAATTATGAACTGGGTATCTAGGTTTCGCAGGTACCTGATAGCCGGTACCCGACTTAAACTGGCCGAGACACGAGCCGGCAAATAGGTACCCGATAATAAACACCTCTAGTAATCGATATTATGGTCAAATTAGAGTGATTTTTTATGTCATTTTTTATACATTCCGAATTAGAATTACATAATGATTGTCATATGTTGAATCTTATTAGTTGAATAAAGCTTTATTGTATATTTTATCAAAAAAAATATTATAGTTAAATCGATTTTAGTAATAAAAAGTGGTGTGTTTTACCTATTTAATAATAGTTTTAAAATTTTAATATGCAAATGTACATAAGTTTAATTCATTTGTATTTTAAAATTTCTAAAAGTTCAGATAGCTCCATTTGTCATTTACAACCTTGAGATGGAATTAAATTTTTTTTAAGTATTAATTATTCGATATAAACGGACATTAAAAATAAAGAATATTTATAAATGTTAAAGATCCTTCGAATAATGTTAGATCTGGTATTGAAAATAAATTTAATATAGTATATGTTGAGAACTTGAATTCTAACAGAAAAACACACTTTTAGAGCATGGTGTATCAGTACACGGTACAAGTATATAGGTACTGGCCCATCAGTATCAATACGGTTGAAGCTGTACCAAAACAGAATTTGACTACTGAAATTTTGCCAAAATAAGAGGACAATGAGGCGTATCAGTACGAGCTCTTTGGGTATCAGTACACTTACGTTTGCACTGGTACATCGAGCTTGTTTTTGACACTTTAGCTATTTAAAAACATTTTAAACATTTCAAAAACTCTTTTAAAATATTTTAAATTTATTTTTTAAGTTAATGTACTTTTAAAATATTTTTACAAATTAGTTTAGATCCAAGAATATTTTTTTAAGTTATATCAAAATCAAATATCAACAATATAGTATAAAATATAATATAAATATGGTGTAAATGCAAAAATATTTCAAATTCCAATATTAAACAATGGTAAATTATATAACAAGCCACTCTAATAGTAGTAAGCTTATAAATAAATCGTCGTATTTCAAAAATCCATAATCAAACCACTCGATTAATCGATTGTAACAATAAAATTATTGTTTCGTTAAATTTGAAATGGACAATAAAAGGGGTGAAATTGGTGCAATATTACCCTTGATTTTTTTTCAATCTATTACACAGGCAAAATTATTTTTCAATCTATTGCACTTGCTTCAGCGCTTTAAAGCTCGGATTGAAAGGAACCTGAGTATGAATAGTGTTTTAATATTTTTTAATAAAAAATAAAAGTTGGCTTTCATTCAAGCCGATTATGAATAGTACTTTTCATGGGTTGCCACATGGCAGGGCTGCAGAGGTGGCAGGGTTGCATGAACATCTTTCATAATGAGGTTCTCTTTCATCTGATTTTAATATTTTACAAATTCAAGTGCAATATTGCACAATTTCAGCCAATAAAAGGTACCGTTAGAGAATAATTTTATTAATATTTTTTAAATAAATTACATCACAGGCCGTTATGTTATTAGTAAATTTATTAGATCAAACATGTTCATGACTTGATGGTAGAGTTTTTGTGTTGTTATTTGTATTAGTTTCTATGTTGATTGTTAGAGTATACTTAAAGATTAATCATAAGATAATTATAAATAATATTTGTTTTATCTTGTTTATTAATATATAGACACTGTCATTATTATTTTCAGTTACTATTCAGCGTGTATAAATAGACTGAATTATAATAAAGTCCTTAAATAATATGATTATTTTTTAATGTCCTTAGTCGAGTATTATTGTAGGTATGGACAACAATAATGCATTAAGACTAATATGTAATTAATTGATAAAAAGTGTTGTTATTGACATGAAGATATCAAAATTAATACAACGGTATGTGTTAGAGAACGACATACTGGACTGACCCGCTATGACTATATTTCTTGGATTATTATGTGACAATCACAACAATGCTCATAATGATAACTACATGTATGATCCTCAAACTTGAGATCATCATTATTTCAACATCATGAGTGGCATATTTTGATACAGTTAAACGTATATCGTAATTGACTACACTATAAAGACTGATATTAGATATGTCACAATCTATATAGTGGGATATGGTTGATCAAGATAGGATTTGTCCCTCTTACATAATAGGAGTAATATCGTAGGCCACTTGATTGAGTGAGACTAGAAATGCATGACCATGTTTGAATGAGTTGATATGAGATATCATAGTTATTCGTTTATAATACTCTACTACGGATATCAATAAATATTACATGGACTATACAAGTGTGAGTATTCCATGACTTGTGTCCAATCTAGGTATAAGGACAAAAGGATGTAATACATGAAAAGAGTTAATCACGAAGATGTTATGTTAAATCATGATTTCTTGTAACTTAGGTGACAATGACATATTGCTAGATGTCACTCATTGTTTGTAATATTAGAAATGTTCTAATATTTACTACTAACGCTACAAAGAACATATAGGGTCACATCCACTGTTGAAAGGAACATATATTAAACGAATTATATATGTACAAATATGTTGTACACGAATTTAGTTAAATTAATATATATTTGATATATATATATATAATTATTGGATAAATATTAAAAAAATAATTATTGTAATTATGACTATTTTAATATATAAATAATAATTTAATTTAAATTAATATATATTGAATTCCTAATTAAAGTTAAATTAGAATTATATATATTAGTATATATATTGAAATCCTAATTAAGTTAAATTGGGATGATGTATATTAATATAGATATATATTGAAATCTTAATTAAGTTGAATTGAGATTATATATATTAATATAGATATATATTGAAATCCTAATTAAGTTGAATTGAGATTATATATATTTAATATATATATATATTGAAATCCTAATTAAAGTTGAATTGAGATATATATATATATACCATTCCTAATATGATTTGAATTATGATTACAAATGCTATATAAAGGCATGAAAGATCTAGCAGTAAGGTGTACCGGCGTGACCCAACAGATGTTAGATAGCATTTTGTGTCTTACACAATTTTAATTATCACATGTTGTCGATACTAAGCTATTAGATTTATGGTTGTTACAAATGGAATGGATTAATCGGTTGGACAGAAAATTAGTAACCCGACTAATTGAATTAGAAAGATAAAATAAAAAACTATTTAAATAGTTGTCAATAAATTATAAGTAATTAAGCAACTTTTACACAATATCATATGTAAGTAACTATTTATCAAAAATTTTTCGGTCAGACCAAACGATAAAGAGTTTAACATGAATTAAATAAAATTTCAACTACTCTTCTTATAAATAAAAAAAACATATTGAAATTAAGAATTTCGTCATTTTGAAAGGTTTAACTCGACTAAACTTTAAATATAGTTGGATTATTGAAAGAGAGTGTCTGAATTAACAATCAATTGATTTAGTAAAACAAGATATTAAATTTTTTAAGCAATGTGTCACGGGGCTAGACTTCTGAACCAGCCCGACGTGCGGCCTTAGTCGAGTCCTTAAGACAAACGACTAAGTAAGCCTGAATCCTCGACCCGAAAGATCGAATTCCGGAGGCACCGAAGAACACAAGATCGTTCTTAGCGGAAGCAAACTATGAGATCGGCTACGAAGAACTCTGAAAGAACGCGAAGAACAAGAGAAGAACAACTCAGAGAATTTAGAGTGAATGCGCTCTCTATTACTCAAGAATAGATGAAAGAATGGATGATTACAACTGAGGTGGGGAGGCCTCTATTTATAGTTGAGTCCCCTCTAATCCGACGGTCCCTACTGATTTACATCAACGGCCTAGATACAACTCTACCAACCACAAGGCATAATGCCAAGAATATTCCTTAGCTATATATGGAAAGAATCTCCTATGTTCACATAGGTGTGGATGGATAAGCCTTCTTGGATCTTCCCACGGATCGGGCCAGTCTGGTGGTCTCTTCAAGCCCAAAGTGTGCCTTAGAACCTCATGGACACCTTGGTGTGCACCCTGTGGTGCTAATGACTTGGGCCTTGGATCACGGCCCGTGACAAATGTTATAACCCCAAATCCTAACATTGTAAATAGAGCCAATTAAGTTGAGAGAGTTGCTCTATAATAAATTTCTTTAGTATTTAATCCAAATTAATTAATTAATAATGATTAAAAAAAAGACTGTCCGAACAAAAATTAAACACACGAAATTTACTTACAAGTTACAACCTTGGGCAACATCATCAACGAAAGCCTAAATTCAGACAACGCAAGTGATAGGTTTACCTTGGTTTTCACTGGTTATAATAAAGTCAGAGATGGCTTCTTTGCCTCGACGCCTGAATTCAGGCAAGGACTGCTCCTTTCTATCCCCGGACTTGATTCAGTCGTCATAGCCATCGGAGAATGGTAAAAACGATAGGCCTTGAGCGGCGGGGACTTTGGTCATGCGGCGGCCGGCGGAGATGCTGGTGGTGAAAGTGACGCGTACACCAATACGTATCAGATGCTTAGCGAATTGGAGGGAAGGGTTTATGTGGCCTTGTACAGGGTAGGATACTAGAAGGAAATGAGGTTGTGGCATGGTGGAAATGGCGGCGCGTGGGGTAGGGAATTCAGTTGATACTTTGAACAACTAATTTGAATTAACTGTGGAAGGAAATCAATGGGGTTTTAAAAGTGAAGGACAATGACGAAGTGGCAAGGTCACGCGTGTGCTGACGAATTGTCTGGTTTTAATTGACAGAGGGCACATCTAATTAGACAGTCCAGCAAAGCACATGTTACTATCGGAGAAGAGTCAGCGAAGCACGTGCATTTTTTGTACGTTAGTGTAGTAATTTCTCTTAATTAGTTAAATGTATTAATTTTAAATAACTCATTCGTATTTGTTTATATATATTTTTAATTATTTAATAATGTATATACACCTTATAAATAAAGTGATTCGAACTCATATCTTTTAAAATAAATATCATTCACTTTTTTACTAAGACACTTATTAGGTTCAAAATAATTGATTCAATTATGTATGTTTATTTATTTATCTCTTGTATACATGAAATCGTATGCGAAAGGATGGTTAAAGAAAATATCGACTAACTAGATGATTTAACCGAATATAAATTACATGATTAGATTATTTGTAGTCTGGAATACAATTTATATTAGTATGTAATTTAAATAAGTTTATAGCTTCAAGAATTATTCCGAGCAAATAATTTTTGTTAGAACAATAATACCGTCTAAAGTTCGAGTAAGAGAGTTTATCTTAACTATCAAAGTAGACGTACTCATAAGTAAAGATATAAATGTTCTTGATCCAGTTAGACAACACATTGAATTAGACTCAGATTGAATTAATCTTAAATTCTTTTACAAATAAAATTTACTTGTGACGCTCAAAATAAATTTATTTTAATCTTGTAAAAATGTTAAAAAAATAACAATAACAACTGAATTTTATTAAAAAATCATGAAAGACATCCCAGATACAACACATATAAAAGGGAGAATAATAGAGACTAGTCCACCAAAACCTCATACAAAAATCCATAAGGACAAAGAAAAGTAAATACTTTATAAAGATTAGCATACCGTTAAAATCCAAAAGCCTTCTAAATCTCCTTGTCTCTATCCAAACGAGACGTTTTACAGGGTGAAAAAAGAGTGGTGAGCGAACCACACTATCATGCAGATTGTTCTGCTACACATGTCTGATTACATCGGCAAACAACCATCAACCGAGTGGGGGACTATCTTTCTATGACCACCGATAGAATCATAATCAGAAACTAGAGTTGTGATGATCTCTGTTTGAGCACCAAACGACCTCTAAGGTATGCTAAAATCATGCCAAAACAAAAAATGAAACAAACAAACAAAAATGAAGAAACAACGTGCAACAAAGGCAAAGGAAACGCATGCCACAAAGACAAATATTATTATTAAAAATATAAAATAAAAACAAAAAAATAATAAACTCAGATGGTCGACAATTAATACTAAGACTGTTTACTGACCATAAGTCAAGGGAACAAATGATAAAAGGGTTGTGACGCTAGGATTAAGACAGAGAAAAAATTAGATTTTAGAATTATGAAAGATAATTATTTTAGAGATATAATTTTATTTGTGATCTAAAAAACTATGTATGTGTTGTATGCTTTCATATAGAATCGACACATCTCAAAGTACTAATCTAATAGTAGTTGATCATAGACTGAATATGTAATTCATACATGTACTTATTGTAGTAACTAATTTTTACGAAAAAGTCGATACGAAATATTCCCACATTTTAGAATTTTTGGGAATTTCTTTAAAAAAATCATATTTTCTAAAATAAAGACTTGGAGTCGCCACTTGCCACTTAGGTAGACCGGATACCATAAAATCATATATTCGTATAAAAATGAGTTTGGGAGTTGGTTACGTGTGGGAAAAGATTAGCACCCTATCACGCCTCAAAAATTAGTATCAAAATATACATTGCTTTTAATCGATGGAAATTGTTGAAATTTAAATTGAATTTAACTAAATATTCTTGATTGAATATAATCTTTAATTAAATAGACTTTATCAAATTGGTGGACTTAAATTAATTAACATTTAATTAATAAGGGTGAC
This sequence comes from Hibiscus mutabilis, assembly GCA_019671005.1. Classification (NCBI taxonomy): domain Eukaryota; kingdom Viridiplantae; phylum Streptophyta; class Magnoliopsida; order Malvales; family Malvaceae; genus Hibiscus; species Hibiscus mutabilis. The sequence goes on from JAGYYJ010001630.1 coordinate 18,254, forward strand.
GATACCTCGGACCATAGATTAAACTGACATCGAATAAGTCTGGCTGTCGTGTTAATTTATGGTTTGAATTTCGTACATCACCTTTATGCATGATGCAAACATTTAAAATGATGTTATGACTTATCCACTTTTAAATCAAATTAAGTTTACATTCGGTCGATAAAAAATAATTCGAATATTTGGTCAACATCAATTAAGTCAGGACTGTTACAACACAAATATTAGAATTAATAAATACCTCCTTTTTAAGATTTAAGTTAATTAATTATCAACATGTTCAATTAAAATATTAAAAGTTATATGAATGACAATTAAAAATGCATGACATAATAAATGATTGAAATAAAACCCTAAGCCCACGAAAGTCCTAACCTAAAAGGCTCAAATTATAGAAAATTAATTACTAATCTAATTTAAATTAAGTTAGTCTAATATTAACCCTAAATTAATTAAATCCTACAACCTAGAAAACCTAATATCTTATGAATTATCTTGAATAAAAAATAATTAATTCGATTAATCTTAAACTAGCATCTCATTAAGCCAATGCTACTATTTAAAATGAACCGAATTAACAATTATAATTTTAATTAAGTTTCTATCTAAGTCAAATGTCAATTTTATCTTAAAATAATCAACAGATGATAGAGTTAATTTAATTAATTTAATATTCATCCAAATAAGTCAAGGACAAACTTAAATTAATTACATTAATTCAAACCATATACTACCTAAGGAATCCAACTAGTCTAAACCTAAATTTAATCTAATCAATTTAAACTTATACCTCAATAAGCCAAGGGCATAATTTAAATTAATTAAATTAGATTTTTAGACCCTAAAAAGATAGATCTAACATGACATAAAATATATTTATTATAAAAATATGCCAATAATTAAAAAATATAATCAATAAAATTATATATTACCCTATATGTAAATCAATATTAAATTAAAATAAATACAGAAATAAGGATAGAATCTTACCCCACTAGAAGCTCGGATGAAGAATTTCGACCGACCCCACTAAAATCTCCACGCTATCTAGTCATGGTCCAAAAACTAATCCGATCAAACCTCAAAAAGACTTCTGATCGGATGATTGATCGAACCATTCGAAAAATAAAAATTCCCCGGTAAAAACATTGCTTTCAAGGGGCACTGCCCCCGCCGATCTGCTTTTTATGGCCACCCCTTCCCTCCTTTTATAGGCAAAGCAAAGGAGTGGAGGGTGACGTGGACGCATGGCATCCACTTCTTTTTTTCTTTAAATTTTAATTTAATTAATTTAATTTTTATTTTTTTATTTTTTATTATAATAATAAAAATAAATATATATATATATAATAATATTATTACATGCGTCGTACACCGCTGAACACCACTAACGTTGAATATCGCAGAACACCATTAAATTGATTAATAAAGATTAAAAATTTAAAGGACTCAACATACAATTAATAATTATTTAAAATAAAATTTAAATTACATTATTTTTCATATATATTTTATTTTTTAATCTTTATTTTCAAATAATATGATCCAATTCTCTATCATCCCCAAACCTTAAATTCAACCCTATATCTTTTAATCTTATTATTTAAAAGATTAAGCTTTTACATAGATCAACAAGTTTACAGACCGGTAAAAAATCTGGGTTTTCCTTCTTGGAAAATTGCATCCTACATGACCATATTGAGTTGCCTTTGCCCATGCTGTATTTGCTGTACTGGACTTGCGAATTTCGTTGATTCTATTTTAGTGACCATGTTCTTTCATTGTTTTTTTCTATGATATGATCTTAGAGAAAGTATATTGATTTTAGTTTGGTATTGTTTGATTTTTATTTGTTTTAGATTGTTAGACAATGTGATTTTATGATTGCCATTGTTTTGGTGATTAACAAAGCTTAAGCATTTGATTCCTGATTAAACGATTAAAAGATTTAGGGTTGAATATAGAGTTTGGGGATAATGTAGAATTGGATCTTATTATTTGAAAACAAAGATTAAAAATAGAATATATATGAAAATAATTTAATTCAAATTTTATTTAAATAATTATTAATTATATGTTGAGTCATTGAGATTTCTAATCTTTATTAATCAATTTAATGGTGTTCAGCGGTGTGCGATGCGTCACGGCCATGCCGTCCATGCCCGGTTCGGCAAGCCGTGTGGCACTTGAAAGGGACTCATCCCAGACAAGTCAGCCTTCAACACGTCCTTTATCCAAGGACTATACTCGAAAGTGTCGTCTCATGATCCGTCAGGCAACATGCGCGTCTTCATGCAATTCCCCCATATGAACTGCTCGCCTCAACTCAAACTGTCGTTGAATATCGCGTGCTAACACGCCTCTTGATACATCTCCCTTGTAGGAGCACTCTCCCACAAACTCCGATTTACCTTGACTCAGACCCACTTGGTCCTGCGGTAAAGACTTGGAAGTTGTCACAACATTGAACATAGACTGAACTCTCAAATTCGTCGACAACTCTGACTTGCCCCTTTGAACTCTGAAAGGTCTCTTCCAATCTTCTTTTCCCCCGCACTGAAGACTAGGTCTTACTTGACCTACGCTCATCAACAATGGCAAATCAAAACCAAAAACACTAGAAATGTGTTTGAGATGTACCTTCTCCTCGATCACATTTACTCTAAAACAGGTCAGCCCTTCTTTCTCCTTGAAGTCTGGCCCCCTCTGCATTGAACCTTCTTTATTGAAGTTCTTTGCATGCATCGGCACTTTCGCCACAAAGTCCGTTGCGATACTCTGCATCGGCTCTTCTTCCCTGAAGTTCGTTGCTTCTGGTTGCATCCGCCCTTCTGACTTGAAGTTTGGTGCTCTCTTGCATCGACCCTTCTTCCTTGAAGTTCGGTGCTTCCTCATGCGTCGACACTTCCTACCTGAAGTTCGTCGCTCATTTCCCACCTTGCCCATTGGTGGTGTCTCTACGGTTACTATGTCCCTTAACGGCTTGGCCCCTTTCGACTCTCTAATAGTCTCAAAAGTGATGCTCTTTCCCCGAACATCCTCGGCAAGCTCCTCAGTAGCCTTCTCGGACATGGTCACCCCTTTCTGCTTTTGGTCCCCCTTGGCCTTGGCAGAACTCGACATTATCGGATCAAGTGATGCAGCCTCACTCTCTTTAGGCTCACCTAACTCCTTGGATGGCTTGACTCGATCCAGGCACTCTCGCAATTTGTGAGGCCCCTTACACTAGTAGCACTCTAGTTGCTTAATCTTGCGTCGGCACTTCTTCCTCGAAGTCCTTCGCTTCTTTCCCACCTTGCCCATAGGTGGCATCTTAACGATTGCTATGTCCCTCAACGGCTCAGCCCCCTTTGACACTCTACTGGTCTCAAAAGTAATGTTCTTCACTCGAACATTCTCAGCAAGCTCTTTCCCAGCCTTCCCGGACACCTTCAACCCATTCTGCTCATGGTCTCTGCTTACCATGGCAGAACTAGACAACTCTGAACCAAGTTTCACAGGCTCTTTACTCTTGGCCTTGTCCTGTCCCTCGGACCACTTGGCTCGAAACGGACATCTTCGCAACTTATGAGGTCCCTTACATCAGTAGTACCTCAATCGCCTCTTCTTTACCCTTGGCTTGACATCTTTCACACTTGCTATCGCACCAAGTCTCATCACTGGCTGAACTACTTTGGCTCTTGTAGTCAAACCACGACTCTCACTTCGCTTGGCGGCATTGACACACACAATCGCCCCAAGTTTCCCTACTTCACCCTTTGACTCGTCTGCTGTCTTCACCATGGCAGCTAGGCGGTTCTTCTCGGGACATCCCCTTATCAAATGAGGACCACCACAGAAGTAGCACTTCAACTTCTTGCTCCCCTTCTTTTCTGGCATGGACTTAGCCTCACCATTCCCCTTGTCTCTCGAACTGGGCTTGGTTGACTCAACACTCGCCTGTTTGCATTCTGTTGGCTCAGTCAGAGGTTCGGCAACAACAAAAGCCTCTGAAAGTCTCTGGGCATCTCCCTGCTCTACTGCGAGCTTCGCCCCCGGTCTAAATCCCTCTAAGAAGGTCTTGAGCGCATTACATTCACTCATTGCCGTCTTGCAACTGAGCAGCTCCCTCTTGAGCTCATCCACTTCTTTCCGCAAAGCTTCCATCTCAGCTTCACTAGCATTACTCCCTCGAACAGTCACCAACTTGTTGAGAACTTCTCGTGTCTCGTCCTTGAACCGATCATCTATGGACTCTACTTCGTCAAGACGGGACTCGAAAACACATTGGGTCTGCTTGGCCTCATCTTCGGATTTCTCAAGTCTAAGAACCCTCTTTCCCAACGACTCCAATTCAGCCTTTATTGCCTCCACTGCATCTTGAAGGGAATTATCTTGTTGGTTCAACTTTTCGTACACCGAATTGAGAACTTATTGGATCTCCTTCGCGGTTTTCTCCTTGGAAGAATCATCCGCTTTTTGCAAATCCCCCATCTTGGCTTCACAAGCACAACTCTCTCGAACTACCTCCAACTCGTTGAGGATGCGTTGCGTCTCGTCATTGAACTTGCCCTCCATGGACTCTAACTTTTCAAGACGTGACTCCACAACACCTTGGATCTTTTTGGCCCCCTCTCTTAGAGTTTCCACTGTAGCCTCTAAGGAAATGCCACGCTCAGACATCTTCACATCCAAGCCATTAAGAGCCCATTGAACCTCCTCCTGGATCCCTTCTAGAGACTCTAACATCTCAATATCCAACGAACCCAGCTTCTCAAGGTTTAACGACTCTAGCTGTTCAAACACCACATTGGCCTCCTTCTTGAAGTCCAAGAGTTTATCGACCCAAGCCTCCATGATTGTTATGAATTCAAGATTCGACTGTACCTTATTTTTAAGACGGTTGCTCCTATCGTCAAATTCATTCAAAGTCTTTCTTACATCGTCCATTGTCAGTGTCTTCTTCTTTGGTGCCATCTCAATCACAACTTTGCCACGAACTAGTCTGATCCCTGATCACTTCGACTAACTCGAACGCAAACCACCACCACGCTTAACTGCAACTACAAGCTGGAATCCACCACACTTGACTGCACCTGCAAGCTGGAATCTACCACACTTGACTGCACCTGCAAGCTGGCTTGAACATAAGTTACCACCACGCTTGACTGCAACTGCTAGCTGGCTCGAACTTCCTCGACTCGCTCTGATACCACTTGTCACGGCACTAGATTTTGACTCTAGCGGATTCGTGCGGCCTTAGACGCCTTCGACGCAAATCAGTCGATTCCTACGCCTAAGTCAGCCTTCAACCAGCCTTGTGAGTACTCCTGCTCGACAACGGCTCCGACAAGCCCTCCAGGTTTCGATGGATCTTGTCACAGACACCACTTGTGTCGCGGGGCTAGACCTTTGCCAGACGAATCGTGTGAACCTTAGTCGTTTTCTCGGTTGAAACGTCTGCTAAGTCACCCTGAAATACCTTGTCACGACCTTAGGTGAAGCTCTCTCGACAAACACCTAACTCTGCCAGGATTCTCGCTCCGGAAGATCAAACACTTCCTGAAACCCTCGAACAAAAGATCGTTCTAAGTGGAAACTAATCAAAGAACAACGAAAAGAGATTGGCAACACGAACAACGAACAACACTCAAGAATAATGAAAAACACTCAAAGAGTTTAGAGTAAATGCTTCTTGTATTACTCAAAGTGAAGTGTGAAGTATGAAGTAGTGATTTACAAGTGAGGAGGGAGCCTCTATTTATAGTTGAACTCCCCTACATCCAACGGCTCAGTTTAAATTACATCGACGGTCGAGATTGATCTTATCTAATCAAATCTCAATTTCAAATCTCTAATTATCATAAACATTATCTATACATTATATTCAAATAAATGGATAATGCTTTGACCAAATTACCCTCCTGAATTCTCCATGGATTTGGCTAAGTCTTGTGGGCTTGTGGGCTTTCTAGCATTCTCCAAGTGTCGGGCCAAGTGTGATGGTCTTGGCAAGCTCGTTACACCGCGCAAACCCTCTTTGGCTGATTCTTGCGCCAATGCCTCGGTCCTAAAGGTCTGGTCCACGCCTTCCTCCAAGTGCTGGGCCAAGTCTAATGGTCTTGGTAAGCCCGTTACACCGCGCAAACCTTCTTTGGCTGATTCTTGCGCCGAAGCCTTGGTCCCAAAGGTATGGTCCACGACATTCTCCGAGTGCTGGGCCACATTTGGCAAGCCCGTTGCATTGCGCACAACCTCCCTATCTGATGCTCGCGCCAATGTCTCGATCCGAAAAGTTTGGTCCGTGACAATCGCGTTTAAGGATATTTCGCTACTCCGGTTAAATTTTAATTTTTTATTATTTAAAATTAGGTTTTTCAAATTCACGTGAAATTAAAATTTTACATTGTCCTATAGGAGTGGTTTTAATTTTAATTCTTTATATTATATCATAATTTAAATTCAGATTTAATTTACTGAAGTCAATTGCTTAAATATATTTTATATTTAATATTAACACTTGAATGTGAAAAAAATTGTATCAATGTTAATCCAACAATGATTCCATAATTTAATTGGGAAGCTAACAACACTAATAAACTCTTAGAATCCTACTTTTTCTTTATTTGAAACTAAGGCATACTTGAGACTATCATTTGAATTTGATGGTGAAGTCACTTGGGATTCACTCCATGATTGATGCCATTATGCCTATTAGGTCAGTCCAATTTCAAGGGTGATGATGAACAAATATCTCACCAAAAAAAAAAAACAATTGGAGAGTGGATTTGATTGCATGAAAAATGATCAATTAATTGTGGCTTGGAATATAAGTGTACTGATCCCACCAATACATTAAGACAATGATGAACAAAGTGTTTTCAGTAGGCTTATACCAGCAACCATTAGGTTGAGTTGCACAGTTTAACTAACTTCATACCAAACCCCCCAACCCTACCATTCTCTCTCTCTTCGTACTCTCCCTCTCCATGTGATGACAAGTGTAGTTGCTATCGTGTTTTCGACCGTGTTGTAACATAATTAATGATAGCTTGATCAGTTTCGATGAATATATAATTAAATCAATATAGAGTATTATTATAATATGAGAAACCAACATTTTTTTTATTACTCTAATATGATTATAAGGTAGTATTTTAGTATAATTTCATATTTGGATAAACTCGCGCACACTTGCAGACTACGTTGCTCGAACCCGAATCACTTAGAGAATATTCCATCATTTACCTCTGGAACTACTTAATGGGTTCGAGAATCTAACATTTTAACAATATGCTTGGCGAGTAATTAAATACTAGCATGTTTTCATTTTCCATACCAAAAAATGATTCTAGCTTGTTGATAAAGCCAAAATCCAACCAAATATAAACTCACCCAACATTTCTATTTCCATTTCCCATTTGCTTTTGATAAAAATATACTGTTTTCCCAAAATGAAAGAAATGAAAGAGCGAATGGAAAGGCTTGTTGTTCTTCCTTTCTCCGCCGGCTGTTCTTCTCAGGCAAGTGTTGCAGTTGGCAAAAGTCCCCCGAGGAAACCAGAACCAGCTGGTCAAAATCCAACAAGTATGTTCATCTCTCTAGGTTTCTGTCTAAAAAAAGTCTCTAAACTAGGTTTCATCTGATATATATATATATATATATACTGTTTTTTAATGAAGATAAACAAGTAGTAGGAGAAGATTGTTCATCGAAGGGAAGAACAAAGAACCCATTTGGTTGGTTGACCCTTTCAAGACCAAACATTTCCAGTGGGATACACAGATTGGTCAGGATTACTGTAAAAAGTTTCTCTCAATTATTTGGTAAGTTTGATACAAGATTATAGTTCATGTCTGTATTCGAATATGTGTCGAACATAGATGACGGATTCGATTATCGATTTTTTTTCTTTCTGAATTTCAGTTTACAAAGAGATAGAGGAAGTGACGGAAATTGGGTATCCGACGGATGTGAAACATGTTACACACATAGGATTGGATGGCACGACCACGACTGCAACCACAACCACCACAAGCAGCAACCCGTTTAAGGGTTGGCAAGATTTCAGCCCCATGGACCATAGTTTTATTGCTTTCCCTTCTATTTCGTTGAGGCAATTCGAGCTGGCCATGGCTGCCCAGACTCACACTGGACCACTCATTCATTGAAGAATATATTTGGCCATGATAACTTTTTTCTTTTATTATCTGTATGGAATTGAATCATGCTAACAAATCAGAAAAGAAAACATTGTGTGTATTTGTGTGTGAATCTTTTTGTTATTGTAATGAGACTCTAGATTTTAAATTTGGTTGAAAAATAGTTTTTTATATATGCTAAATGGAAATGAAAAAAATTAGACGGAAATCCTACCTAATTTGTTTTAGGATAAATTACGTAAATCATCATTGTACTTTACTATCAAACCTATTTTGATCACTAAAGTCTCAAAATGTTCAATTTACTCATTGAAGTTTAGACATTGAACATTTTTTGCCATTAAAGTTTAGACATTGAAGTTTTTGGCATTGAAGTTTAGATATTGAACTTTTTTTCACTCCATCATTCACCGTCTTGAACGTGCACCGTAGATGGGGGCCGTTCGGTACCAAATTTCACCAGTCGTTTTGTCTAGCCCCTTGAGTTTGAATTTGACATCCGTTTCATCGGAAAGTGCTCCGAAGTTCATGAATCGAGCAAAATTTTTTCTATTTCTCTCTTGTCGATCTCCCTACTCTGTCGTCAGGTGAATTCTGTTTCTCAGTATTTTGCTCCCCCCATACCGATGAAGCTTTTCCATAATTCGGGTCTTGAGGATGTTCTTTCTTTCACCGGTAAATGGACGTCGTCAAAAAATTAACGGAAGAGTGACAAAAATCATTTAATGTCTAAACTTCAGTGAGTAAATTGAAGGTTTTGAAATTTCAATGACCAAAATAGGTTTAAGAGTAAAATTCAGTGATAGTTTATGTAATTTACCCTTTGTTTTATTGTTGAAATAAATTTTATCATTATGATTGAAAGAACTTTCTATAAAGGATGTGTTTACCACGCTCGATGAACATCACTGAACCTCACTAACGCTGAACATCGCTGAACACCATTAAATTGATTAATAAAGATTAAAAATCTCAATGACTCATAATATAATTACAAATTATTTAAAATAAAATTTCAATTAAATTATTTTCTATATATTATATTTTTTACTTTTTAATAATTAGATCAAATACCAATCTGAGTCAATTTAAAAAATAAAAAACCCTAAACCAAAACCTGAAACCCAAAACCGTAAAACCTAAACCCTAAATAGTAAATCCTAAAACCTAAATTTGAATATTGGGTTTAGGCTTTAGGCTTTAGGTTTTAGGGTTTTTTATTTTTTAAATTGACTAAAGTTGGTATTTGATCTAATTATTTAAAAAAATTAAAAAATATAATATATACAGAAAATAATTTAATTGAAATTTTATTTTAAATAATTTATAATTATACGTTGAGTCCTTGAGATTTTTTAATATTTATAAATCAATTTAATAGTGTACAACGATGTTCAATATTAATAATGTTCAATGGTGTTTGTCGAGCATGATAGAATTTTTCTTCTAATTAATTATACTCATTTAAATATTAGGTGTTAAATTCAAATAAAAAAATATTAACTGCCAAAGTTTATCTGAATCTACGATCATAAAAATATAAAATATATATACAAAAATTAAAATTTTTATTAAATCAGGTCGAGTCAGATTTTCAACTGAACTAAAAGCAAATCTATATATATATATTTAAATTCAGATCAAAACAAATCAAATTTTATTAGGATTACGTCGAAGCGATTCCGGATCGACCAAAATTTTGTCCCGACCCACTTGTTGTCATCCTTGAGGATATATTTATATTTTTTGGGCCAAAATATATTTCTTCTTTTGGTATTTGTTTAACCCTTTTTTCCAAGAGAAGCCCGCAAAATAGTTCTGGGCTTTAATAGAATGGGCTAATATTTAATCATGTCTTGTTGAGTGTAAAATAACATTAATTGAAATTAAAAATAATAACAATAAAGTTTTGATATGTTAATGACTAATATAAATATTATTCAATGTGAATTTTTAATGAAACTATTAAATTAATTAACTGAATTTGAATTGGATTACTTCTTTCAAAGTATACGAATTTAAATACGTTTTAGCATCATTATCTTTGATTAAAAAATTACTTTTTAATAGTCTAAATATGATTGTAAAATAGTATCTGTTAATACATATTAACTCTTTAATAATATATACACACTTTATAGACAAAACGATTAAACGCGAGTTTTCTAAAATAAATATTATCCACTTTTTTACTTGAATCACTTATTCTTAAAAAATTTCTAATTAAAAAAAAAACATTACTATTAAAACTTTTAACCCATCAATTACTTGCGGATAAAGTTTTGATATAAAACAGTATCCAAACACATCTGTACACGTGTGGTACAATGACATCAGCAATGTCGACTTGGAGAATTACGTCGGTTAAAGTTCAAGTATAAAAAGGAATAGAAGTCCCTTTCGTTTCTTCCTTTGTAGTTTGATCTTTGTACTTGAAAACACGAAAATATAACACAAGGCAATGGCGAAACAAACGTCGTCTCCATTGAAACGCAGAAAAGCAACGAGTTTCTCCGACATAGAGGTGGACGTAGCCCGCCAGCTGATGCAGCTTTGTAGAAAATACAGTGACGACATCAATGGCGACAGAGGATCAATTTCAAAGAAAGAGAAACGAGCCGATGAAAGCAATCCATTGGAGGAGGAAGAAGATGAACTTCAGTCGAGAAAAAGGAGGTTTAAATCGATTGATTTCCTTTACAGAACCACCCAGCCTTTGATCATCCAGGATCATCAGAATGTTAAGAAGATGAAGATGATGTGTAATTAGATATGTTAGCTTTTTTTTTCTTTCCTTTTGACCCTTTCTTTTTTCTGGGTGATATTCGGAAGTTGAAAGTTGGTTTAGTTTTCTTGGAAAGCTTTGGTTCTGGTTTTTTCCAGGACCATTCTAGGGTTCTTGATTTGGCTTTTACTTGTGCACCAAGGGTTGTATTTTCGTTAAATTAAGTGGGAAATACATTTGGTTTGTAGGTAGTTAAAGTAAACACGTTAACTTTCCTTGTACGTACTTAAGCCAAACATGTTACTCATTCCATGGATGCACAAAAATTCTCTCCCCTTCTTCTGCCCAAACACTTAAAAAAAATAAATTCTAAATCTTAAAACTTAAACCCTAAAAATACACTCTACTCCAAATTTCTCGTATAATAATTCTAAACCCTAACCTTAAACTCTAAACCTAAGATTTTAAGATAGAAACATAAATAAGGGCACCGAAAAGGGCAGATAATTTCTATTCCCATTGTATAGGTTGGATAGTGAGAATTGGACTTTTAGGTGTATGTTAACTTTTAAATCTTTGATCAGTTATCAATATTTCAATTCTTTGAGGAGGTTAGAATTCATCACTTTTTTAGAATGATAATATTCAAGTTCTTTTGAATGAGATGTTGAGGGACAATAATAATAAATATGAATGGTAAAAGTTATTGAATTATTTCGAGTTATGATTAAACTAATAGAATATATAAGTTTGAGACTAAAACTGATATTATATTAAGTCATGTTCGACGTTTATTTCAATTTTAACGATGAAGTGATATGTTTGTAATAAAATTTTAAATGCATAACTAAATTGTAAATAAACGTATAATCGAGTGACTTATAAAAACCCTAATTCTTTGTTTATCATACATACGATACGTCCATGACAAGGCTTTTCATAAGCATGCAACAATGGCGGAATGTCAGGGTTTCGGAGTCTGAGATTGGTGTAGCTCGGCAGCTGATCAAGCTTAGCAGCGACGAAATTGGTGCCTTTGTAAACAATAATAACATGGGGCTAAGTCTTTGCGGTGTGATATAACACATCGACAGTATCGATAGCGGCAAATCCTACACATTATTGAAGCATAGTCTAGAGACTACTACTGTTGCAACTTGTTGTTAGTTAGTCGGTTGTATTAAGCTGTTAGGGTTAGCTGAATCTGTTAGCCTAGCTTTAACAACTTAACTGCTGTGTAAAACTAGTATATAAGTAAGGTCTTGCTTAAATACAAGATAAGTCTTTTTGGATCATTGATTTCATCTCGTTGTAACTTTCCTCCTAATAAAATCCCAGTTATTCTCTTCTTTACTTTCTCAATATCAAGAGTAACAACATGCACACCACCAGAGTTATTTCTGTCACCTGAACTTGCCAAGACACTGGGAAAGATTGATTGAATCGCTGCCAACAACGATCGACAGAGTGGCCATTCTTGCCACACAACTGACACTGTAACCGCATACGGCCACGGCCTCGACCTCCAGAACGCCCACCATTATACCGTTGATTGGCACGAGAAGTATCTTGCTGAACCTGAGCCACATGAGCACTCATGGGTAAAAGATTCTGAGTGTTGAACCCTCGCAGCTGAGCTTCTGCATCAATCAAGACATTGATGACACCATCCAAAGAAAATGGCTCGCGACTGGCCGTTATCACAGCCATGAAGGGTTGATACTCAGAGGGCAAGCCATTTAATAGAGTTGCAATTATGCAAGAATAAAGCATGTTGAAATTCGTTCTAGCAGGACTGCTTGTTGCGAACTATATTCCTAGTACTGAGCAAGCTGCTGATATACTTACTATCCCTATTGTCGGTCTCAAAAAGGGAATCCTTGAAAGAAATCCTCCGGGATGCAGAGGTATTTGTTCTTGTCTGAACTGCTCTTCTTTTCGGCTTCACGCAGAGAGAGCATTCGAATTCTCGAGAAATCATATGCAAGATGCTGAAGAAGTGGCCTTAGATTTGATTAAAGATGCATCATTGAGGTGAATATGACATTGACTCTTATATTACATCAATAATCTATACACTGAATTCAGGTTAAAGAAGCTTGCCAAAGCCCATCTCACTGAAATGAACTGTGATCTAAACATTCATTGCAAAATCCCAGTAAGTACAAGCTTGCAGTTTTGCTTGTCTAACAATCTAACTTCTGGTTCATGAAGTGTGGGCAGCCGACTAGTAGCATAATTTGGCCTTTTAGATCTAATGAATAGAAATCATTCGAACTTTTTTGTCTCTATTTATGCCCGCACACTAAAAAAATAGGTTTAGAATTTATGATTAAAGCGTATATTTTTAGGGCTTAAGGTTTAAGATTTAAGATATAGGGTTAGAGCTTAAAATCTAATTTTTTAGTGTTGTGCATAAAAAGGAGCACTGAAAAGGGGCAAAAGATATTTGTTCTAGATCTAATGGTTACAATTTGACATAAAATTGAAATTTCAACATTTGAGACTCAAGAAATTAAAATTGATCAAATTAAAGTTTATGGACTAAATCCATAAGCTACACATAGTATAGGGATTATAAAAGAATTTGATCAAATTTTAAATGATTTTTGGCCTAATGGCATTTTTGACATTAAACTTTTCAAACAATCATTTTTGTCCTTAAATTTTCTGCCTATTTTGACCATTGAACTTTTGGTTTTTGTTAAAGTTAACCAAGTAACGGAAAAAGTATCACACTCTCAATTTGACAAAAATAAATAAAAGTTTGATGGAGAAAATAGGTAAAAAAAAATTAAGGGTTAAAATGATTTTTCTGAAAAGTTTGAAGGCAAAAAATGTAGTTAAACCATTTTAAAAAATAGGATATTAAGGGAAATTCACACTATTAGTCACTAAAATTTAAGCGCTGTTTCGTTTTGGTCATTGAACTTTAGGCGTTGTCTCATTTTGTTCACTAAACTTTAGGAACTATCTCATTTTGATCACTCAACTATAAAAAGTTTAAATTTTTTCACTACGCGTTTCAAAGAAAACTTCAGTTATTGGACTGTTAATTTTTTTTAACGTCGTTAGACCTTGCATCATCTTTCTTTCTTTCTTACAAAACCCTAACATGACTCTAACTACAGTCGTCAATCGACCATCTCTAGTTACCGATAGCCGTTTGCAAAAAAATTGGTACAAAAATATTTACATTTTTCTCTTATTTCTTCTTTTCATATTAGTTTATTTTTTAATAAAAGTTACTCAAAAACGATGAAAATTAACTTCTTAATGCTTTTATCTCATCGGGTCGAATTTTTGGACCAACATCTCAAAGAATTCTTAAATTTTCAAAATATGAATTTAATTCTTTAAATTTAATTTCATGAATTTTAAAAATTTAAAAACAAAATAAACCCATAAAATGATGGAAAACAATGATTTCACATGACCATGAGTCCATGAGTCATAGTCATACAGAGAGCACGCTCTCTTCACGTGATCCGATGGCTATTTCTGGGTTTATTTTAGAGGTTTTGGATTGTAGCTGCAGCCTGCAGTTGGCACAGGGTGAGTGAAGCCTTTTATTTAATAATTATAAAGTAGGTGAAAACTGATGCATGCATCCTCTTCATTTCCCTCGGGACAGGAAAACCTTATCATTCCACACAAAGATGCTCCTTTACTTCCATGACTCTTGCGCACCAACTTGCAATGCCTCCTCTTCTATCTTTTAAATTAATACTTATAATATTAAATTACTATCGCAACGTATCGTAATAATTCTATGAAAGTCACTAATATGTAATATTAGTATAGCGCGATGAGAAAATTGTATCACGATTATTGAATTTTAAAATCGTTACGTAATACCACAACCAAGCATGTATTGCACCTGCAACACCACAACATGGACATTGAAATCCAATCGATGAAACACATTATGCTTTTGGACTTGGACATATAATATTTTAAAATTTTAAAATATGATTGTAAAATGTATAAATATAATATTTAAAAAAATTGTGGTTTTTTAATAGTTAAAAGATGATTATAATGTAATATTTGTTTATATACATTTTTAATTTTTTTGCCAATAGACATATACCTTTTGTAGATAAAGCAATTTGAACCTGTATTTTAGCGGATAAATATCATCCGTTTTTTCACTGGGACACTTTTTGTGTTCAAAAAGTTGTGATTTTTGAACGCGAAGTATACCTACGACAACTATAATTCATTATGTAAAGTCCATAACCACAACCAGGGGCGGAACTAAAAATTTATTTAAAGGGTGTCATTTTTCTAAAAATATGTAAGATGAGTTAATTATTTATAAATAGGTATCAATTATATATTTTTTAATCTTTTATATACAAATTTTATAGAAAAATATAATTTTCCAACAATTTTAGGTGTCAGAACACAGCAATCCGCCCATGACCACAACACAAAAATAATTTAATACTATATTCATTTTAATATTTGATTCATATTTCTATTGTTTTTAGATTACAATCCGGATGTCCAATTGGAAGAAAAAGCAGAGGAAATATGATCAAAAGTGTAGCACTGGTCACGGGAGATTACGTCTGTGCCAGGGGAAGAATTGATTTTTTCGGATGCTTTAGGTTCAGCATTAAACAAAAACTAGTTCCAATTCCAACAAACTACCAACATGTTATTTGAATTCGAATATGAATATATAAATATGTAAGATTTGCAGAGCCATTTTTCGGGCAGGAAAATTTTATTATCAGAAACAGAGGATTTACAGCTATTTTCGACCTCACAAGTCCATTAAATTAAAACCAACAAAAGAAAGAAAAATACATAAAAACAAAGAATATCAATATAACTTATTCGATCCCTAAGCATAGAAGACAACATAAAAGAATATGCAACCATTAAACGATTTTACAGCCCAAAACCCTCCCGACACATGAACTCAAATGTTTCTTTCAGAACCTGTGTTTACACTCGGCCGGAACGCCTTGTGGGAAACGTTTCAAATCGGTACAATAGTTGTAAATCATGAAGTATTTTTGAACCCATCTCAATCTCCGTCTTCCGGGGGCATCGAGCTCGTTGGTTTCCCATGCACCGTCGGAGACTGAGTTCGTCTTAGCGCACGACGAATCGGTCCCGGACCAAACACAAGCGTTGGCATTGAAGTTCCTATAGTACGCGGTGAAGGGTGCCTTTGTCCAATCGGTTTTCACCAATCCGCCCCTAGTGGCCCAGTCGTCGGCGTTCCACAAGCTCGAGTAAATCCTCATGGGTTGGCTCTTGGGGAATGGCACACCCATTGCCTCGGCGTTTTTGAACACTCTGATGGGAATGTTATCCACCAAGAAACTGACAAAACAAAACACCAACAAAAACATCTAATGTTACTATGAACTGTGTTTTTTTAAGATAAACGACATGTTACAAGACATTATAGGTGGCTTGGGGTGCTCTTACATTATATGTTGGGGCTTCCAAATGATGGAATAGGTGTGGAAATTTCTTGTGGGGTCGAACCAGAGATAGAACTGTTGTTCTCTGTTCCCTTTGCCTTGTGTGAAGACATTGGTGTGCAAAATGTAGGGGTCACCACTAAGATTTCCCAAGAATTCAAAATCGATCTCGTCATGGGTTGGCCCTTGAGAAGAAAGCTGCAAACAAACAAAAAACAATATTTGAAAACCGAAAAGAAAGTGTTACACATATTAAGATTTGAATATATTTTACTACATGCATGCATACAAACATATGTCAACTAAGTTTTAGTGACACCGGCTGACATGTTCCATTGTCAAGTAGGTAAGCATCAATAAATACACTAACCTATCAGAAGTTAAGGCATTTAAATGTAAACTATTTGTTCAACATACATAATAAGCAGTAACGGTGCCGGCCGAGTTGCCCGCGACGAGCTTGAGCTGCATATCGATTCTCCCGAACAAGTACTCTTTCTTAGACTGAAAACCCGACCCCGAAACACTGTCCAAGGACAAAGACAGGAGCTTCCCACCATTGAAAATCTTACCCCTTCTGTCACCCCACGTTAAATCGAAGTCCTGGTAAAAGTCACCACCGTAGGCTACAAAAACCAAAGAGTTCAAGACCAAACAAGCCATGAGAGCCATTGAAACAACACCAGAACAAGAACCCATCGTTTCTTTCATGTGTAAACCAAAGAATAAGAAGTCTTTTGTAAATATGTTTTGAGTTTTAATTGGTATTTATATAGGAGAGATGGGTATGGAGGTGGGGGCAACGCGTGAAGGGAGAGCCTAATCGAAAGCTGGTGACAGCTTAGCATAAAATACAAATCAAAGCTGGAAGTTCGGAAGCTTTTGTTTTGAGCCTATGGGGAAGGGGATTTTGAAAACTTCTTTCTTGGGTTTTAGCAAAAATGGAAATCAAACTATATAAATAAAGAAAATAATTGAAGAAAAAGGGGGGGGGGGGGTTGATTTGGAATTTTGTGAGAAAAACTATGTACAATGATTCTGTCCCCAAGGGAAATAAGCTAAGGGTAGGGATCCCTTCATTATGATTTGCTTGCTTCTAGGTGGTGGGTGACAACTCGGGCCATGTATGGGGGAATCGGTGCTTTAGTATGCCACGCTGGACAACTTTTCATATGTAACTTCTAGCCATTCATCGTTTGCCATTTGTTTAATATTATATCTGTGTTATTGGTTTGACAATTAGCGGATAGCTGATGGTGGATAACATTAGTTGATAGCTCATAGTATTAGCTAATTCTACTAGCGGATTGTATTAGCTAATTATATAAAGTATTTGGTAAACTTAACTAATAATTTATAGTTGATTGATTATTTGAACAAATAAAATGACATATACTTGTTTGAATAATTTATTAGTTATTAATATTTTATATTTATTAATATTAATTAGAATAAAATTAAATTTTTAATATCATTACTACACATATATAAAGGAGTTATATATTATTTTTTTATTTGTGAAACTATCATTTTAATAATTATTAAATTTAGATGTACATATTAATTTTTTATTTATAAAATTATATTTTAAATATAATTTTATTTATTATTAAATTTAGATTATATATTAATTTCTTATTTGTAAAAGATACTTTCATTAAATATGTTGGGCTCGATATCCTTCAACCATTGTGCTTGCCAAGTGTGGAGAAGATTGATTTATGGGTATTTTTAGTGGAAGCAAAAAATAGACAATTGCACAACGATTTATAGCAGTTCGGCCAACCCTACCTCCACTACCTTAGCTTCTCACTAAGGATTTTTAACCAATATCCACTAGATATTCTTCCTTTTTTCTAGGCTAAGGAGGCAACCATTACAATCCTAGACACAACCTAAGTCTAGCCACCAAAGCTCACAGCTCGAGCTTTGGGAACACTCTTAAGCAAGAGAAAATCTAGCAAACTGAAAATCCCTCACTAGGTATGTGTTTGCACAATTTTAGGCCTCACCCAAAACCTAATACACTTGAGCATACATTGACATTTAAGCTCAACAAGTGTAGTCTATACAAAGAATGAGAATTTAAGCTCTAAGACAAATTTGACACCATAATGTTGTTGACAATTGAAGCATTAGTCTTCCAAAGATGCTTGGAGGTCTTTTATATACTTCCAATTGAGTTCATAGTCGTTGGATCGTTGGGATTGAATTGGAGCCGTTGGAGCCTCTATTTCCCGCAATTAATGCAATTCTACAACTGTCCGTATCGATACGCCATTCTTGGAAACTAGCCGTTAAGCTCTTAGCTGCCTAACTGTATCGGTACGCATGTACCTGTATCAATATAGCTACTAGCCGGTATGCTCAGTCTTTCTAACCGTATCGAAACACCTTGGTCTGTTTGCTAACCGTATCGGTACGCCTTGGTTTGTTTGGCAAACCGTATCGGTACGGATAGGTCTGTTCCGGTACGCCCTGCAATTTAAATAACCATTGGGAAATAGCCGTTGGGTAGTTGAAAATAGGATCGGTACGCCTTTATGCGTATCGAAACGATCCTATCCGTATCGGTACGCCTACGGGCATATCGGTACGATTTTTGGCTACTGGAAAATTACTATAGCTGAAACCCTTGGATCGTATCGATACGGGGTATACCGTATCGGTACGCCTGTGTTTAAAACTTTATTTTGGCTACTTAAAAACGTTTCAAAACACTTCCAAAGACTCCCAAAAACTTTACAAACTTAGTTTCAAGTTGTTTGGACATAAGAAACATTTTGAAATCTTTTCAATTTAGTTCAAAACTATTTTTCAATTATTATATCAAAACAAATATCCTAACAATCTCCCCCTTTTTGATATAATAAAACCAACTTGAAAAATTATTTTTGAGATTCTCCCCTTAGTAAAAATAAGATTTGAATAAGAGATTTAATGATGAAAATCTTATAAGCTCCCCTTATTCATTTGAAAATTCAATTTTTCAAAACATTCTCCCCCTTTTTGTTATATCAAAAATGGTTCAAACCAAAGTTTGAAAACTTTAAAGTTCATAACAATGGAGAGTTTTAAATTTTTTTGACAAAAATAAGTTTTGTTTTAAAATTGGCTCCCTCTTACTCAGACATCATTCATATGGTTAGTCCAACATATATGATAAACTAGTTGAATTAAAAAGATAAATCAAATAAAGATAAATAAATTTCAACTAATTTTACCACACTTGAATCAAAGGGAGGATGTGAAGCCTTCCTTCTTCAAGTGTTCATCCTTTGTGTGTATAGAGCTCCCCCTCAATCTTATCACTTGTTGATCAAAGCTCCAACACACCTACAAAAAGACAATCACAAATATTTTGGTATCCAAATTGCTTTGGATCCATAGACATTAGTAGCACATAATTTAGTCCCTTTAGGAATCCATTTTTCAATTTCATCCATTTTATGTGAAGTACTTAATCTTTTTGGGACCCAAATACTTCTAAAACATTTTCCATTTATAAATCTAGGGGCACTAGATTGTCTCACATAAAAATTTGATTTTCCCAAATTATTTTTCTTTTCAAGCTCTTTGGAAATCAAACCTTTTTCTTTCTTAAGATCATCTACTTCAATTTGATGATCTTTATCTTTCTTTTGAAGCAAATTTGGTAAGCTTAAAACTTTAAACTCAAAATATTTTATTTTTGCTTCAAATTCCAAATTGGTTTTCAAAAGTAAATCATTTTCGATTTTTAATTTTAAAATCATATTTTTATTTTTCAAAAATTAAGCCTTGAATTCAAAAACCAATTTGTCATAGGCTTCTTGTAACTCATCAAATGTATATGAATTTGAATTTGAACAAGTGAGTTAGAAGTTACCTCCCCCTCATTGAGGGCCATTAGGCATAGGTGGGCTTCTTCATTTTCATCGGTGGAGTCTTCATCACTCCATGTAGCCACATATGCTTTCTTTGATGATGATCCCTTTTTGTTAAAGTGAAGGCAATCGAATTTGTTGTGCCTCGTTTCCTTGCACTTGGAGCACTTGGGGGGATCCATTATCTTCTTCTTCTTCTTCGATTCATGCTTGGATTCTTCTATATTGCTATTCATGAATCGAGTGAATTCTTTGAAGAGATGGGTCATCTTTTCATCTTCACTTGATTGCTTGTGAAGGAATTGAGAGCAATGACATTCACATTAATGCCTAGCTCCATGATTTTCTTCTTCCCTATCTTCTTTATCTCTTCCTTCTTCTTATCTTCTTATTTTATTTTCTTCATGATTTTATGAGTGAAAAATGACCATATGAGCTCATCTAGCTCTAGAACTTTGAGATTTTTGGCTTCGATGATGGCGGTCTTCTTTGAGTCCCATGACTCGGGAAGAGAGTAGATAAGCTTTCGAACAAGCTTTTCTTCTGGAATAATTTCTACATAGCCTTTGAGTCTATTGGTAATAGTGGAGAATCTATCGAACATCTTCGTGATGTCTTCTTCCGGTTCCATCTTGAAGTTCTCATACTCAAGGTTTAGGAGGCCAATTTTGGTCTCATTTACTTCGTTTGTTCCCTCGTACATGACTTCAAGCTTGTCCCAAACTTCCTTGGCATCCTCACAAGAAGACATCTTCTCATAGATATTAGGGCTAAATGCACAAAAGAGAATGTGCAAAGCCTTTCAATTTAGATCCATCTTCTACCGATCATTCGCATTCCATTATGTCTTGCATATTTGTGGTACGTATGAACCATCTTCAACAATGTCCCAAAGCTTGTAATTTTTGGCCTTGATAAAGAAAACCATTCTAGTCTTCCAATAGGCATAGTTGGTCCCATCAAAGAAAGGTGACTTGTCGATGGATTGCGCCATTTATCTCTGGTTGACTTGTTTGTTGATCGAGCTTTCAGATCGTCTCAATAGGTTGTTAGACCTTCTCGATTGAGCCTCTTTCTGATACCAATTGTTGGGCTCGATATCCTTCAATCGTTGTGCTTGCCAAGTGTGGAGAAGATTGATTTTTGGGTGTTTTTAGTGGAAGCAAAATATAGACAATTGCACAAGGATTTATAGTGGTTCGGCCAACCCTACCTCCACTACCTTAGCTTCCTACTAAGGATTTTCAACCAATATCCACTAGATATTCTTCCCCTTTTCTAGGCTAAGGAGGCAACCGTTACAATCCTAGACTCAACCTAAGTCTAGCAACCAAAGCTCACAACTCAAGCTTTGGGAACACTCTTAAGCAAGAGAAAATCTAGCAAACTGAAAATCCCTCTCTAGGTATGTGTTTGCACAATTTTAGCCCTCACCCAAAACCTAATACACTTGAGCATACATTGACATTTAAGCTCAACAAGTGTAGTCTATACAAAGAAAGGGAATTTAAGCTCTAAGACAAATTTGACATCATAATGTTGTTGACAATTGAAGCATTAGTCTTCCAAAGATGCTTGGGGGTATTTTATATACTCCCAATTGAGTTCATAGCCGTTGGAGACAGTTGGGATTGAATTGGAGCCGTTGGAGCCTCTATTTCCCGCAATTAATGCAATTTTGTAGCTGTCCGTATCGATACACGGTTACCCGTATCGATACGCCCTTCTTGGAAACTAGCCGTTAAGCTCTTAGCTGCCTAACCGTATCGGTACACATGTACATGTATCGGTACAGCTACTAGCCGTTATGCTCAGTCTTGCTAACCGTATCGAAACACCTTGGTATGTTTGCTAACCGTGTCGGTACACCTTGGTTTGTTTGGCAAATCGTATCGGTACGAGTAGGTCTGTTTCGGTACGCCCTGCAATTTAAATAACCGTTGGGAAATAGCCGTTGGGGTAGTTGAAAATAGGATCGATATGCCTTTATGCGTATCGAAATGATCCTATCCGTATCGGTGCACCTAGGGGCGTATCGGTACAGTTTTTGGCTACTGGAAAATTACTGTAGCTGAAACCCTTGGACCGTATCGATACGGGCTATACCGTATTGGTACGCCTGTGTTTAAACTTTATTTTGGCTACTTAAAAACGTTTCAAAACACTTCCAAAGCCTCTCAAAAACTTTGCAATCTTATTTTCAAGTTGTTTGGACATAAGAAACATTTTGAAATCTTTTCAATTTAGTTCAAAATAATTTTTCAATTATTATACCAAAACAAATATCCTAACAAAATAATTAAAATATTTATTTAGAGAAATTTGTTAAGGACAAAAGAGTCTTTATAATTTTTTTACCCAAGCTTATAAAGCTTAAATGAAAAGTAGGTGCTCAAATTATACATTTTTTGAACTTTAAGTGCTTAAAGTAATTTTTTTGTAAAAATATGTGCCCAAAATTTCAAAAGTTACAATTTTAGGTGCCTGGCCGTTACTGGGTGTTAATTTTTTTAACCAATCAATGCTTGACACGTGACACTAATTTGATTTTTTTAATTTTTAAAGAAAAACACCCAAATTTTTTATTTTTTCATAAAATCCCAAAATTTTACAAAATAATCCCTAAATCCCTAAAATTTCCCAAAACCAAACCCCCAAATTGCCACCGATCGCCGCCCCTGAGCATATCCCTTTGGTCGCCGAACCTAAGCGGTCATTTTCCCCAACATAGTGTCGTCGAAAACACCGAATGACATGTCGGCCGAACATCGATTTCAATTTTGACGTTCGGCTGGACGTCGTTCGATGTTTTCGACGATGCCATGTTGGGGGAAATGACTGCCTAAGTTCGATGACCAAGGGGGTATGCTCATGGGCGGCGATCGGCGGCAGAAGCGGCGACGATTTGGGGATTTGGCTTTGGAAATTTTAGGGATTGTTTTGTAAAAATTGTAAAATTTTAGGATTTTATAAAAACTGAAAAAAAAATGTTTTAAATTTTAAATTTTAATAAAAAAAATTAATTAAACATGTCACGTGTCAAGCATTGATTGGTTAACAATTTTTTAACACCATTTGACGGCCAGGCACCTAAAATTACAACTTTTGAAACTTCAAGCACCTAAAATTATAACCGTTGAAACTTTGTGCATTTATTTTTACAAAAAAATACTTTAGGCATCTAAAGTTCAAAAAGATATACTTTGGGCACCTATTTTTCATTTAAGCCAACTTGTAACTCAAAAACTCATAAAATGAGCTTTTTCAAATTGAGAGGTTTCACCCCAATCCACTATCGCAATCATCTATTTGCCAACATTTAAATTAGTGAATTTGAATGATCAAACCCCTATAAATAGTTCAAACCTCTAATTTTGACTCAAAAAATTATTTACCAAACATGGTCATTATCTATGGCTTGGGAATTCTTCTGTCCTGGGGTCAAGTTATGATTTTGGTCCTTCACTTTGTTTAAATTAAGAAATCAGTCCCTATACCATAATTTAATATATCATTCTCTTTTTGCTTGATTGGGACATGTTTTTCTTACCTTTCAAATTGGGAATAGTGTTTAAAATAATTAAGATAGTCACGAGAACACTAGGTTTTGCTGTTAATATGTGATCTACCATTGGTTTTGACTTTCGTGTGTGTGGTTTTTTGTTCCTATATGCGTCACATTTCAAACTCTTGGATAAGCTTTCCCATTATTTTAAACCCCCAAAGCAATCAACATACCATTAAAATAAGTTGAGATGTACAAGGATAATCTTTACTCAAGATTACAATGTCCATCATTAGAGGCTACTGTTGACTTTAGCATGAAGAAATTTGTCATGTGTTCTAAATTTTAGAGTATGGTTAAAAACATTTAATCTACGAAAAATGTTTCACTTGAGAAAGACATTTCGCATCTAAATTCATTTGAATTTGTAACTTCTACAATAATGAAATTTATGAATGACAGATGAGTACACTTTTACGAATTTTGCATTGTATCTATTCCAGTTAGGGCGGGTATGAGTATGAGTTTAATGGATAGTAAGTGGGTGTGAATGTCAAAAGTCACGTCCATCGTGGATAGTGGGTAGGTGATGAATTTGAGACTTTACCCATCATATATCTGCCCACCCACTATCCATCATATGAGTTATGAACCATTATAATTCAGGGATAAGTTTACGAGCTGTTTTGTAAACTTTAGGATTTTAAACGAGTGTCTTGTAATTTTGCTCAAATACTAGGATATAAATTCCTTGCACAATTATTTTAGCTTGAAAAAGAATGATATTTTTTTCATTATGTTTGATATTAGAATCTGCTTGGTTGACATGTTTGACATGTATGGGATGGGTGGTGAGTACTCAATACTCAATTGGGTAGTGGGTGCAGGGTAGATTTAGTAATGTACCCGTTTCGGAGGGTGTAGATTTTAAAATTGTACCTGTCAGTGGAGGTGAGTAGTTGGTGAATATAAAAATTTTAAGTGAGTATGGGTATAAGGAGGAGTTATCTTCACCTGCTTGCACTATTTGTCGGGTGACCAAAGATATTTATATCGCCCATTTTTGTATGAGTTTAAATCTCGCATTTACCTTAAGAATGTAAATATCACTGCTTGATAAGAACACTTATAATAACATCCGTTTTTTTTTAATTTTACCATTAATGACTTTAGACCATTGTTCACCATGATTCACATCTTAAACCCCTTTTTAAGTATGAAAATGAAAATCATAAAATACGAACATTAATTTATCAAATGTCATCTCTTAAAAATGAGCGCATTAATTAATTTTACTAAATTTTGAGCTCATATTTTTCTAAAGTCTTTGACATTATCCTGGAGCATATGCATATGATAATGGAACCAATTTAGGTGAAGTGTGAAATCACGCATGGGGTTAGACAGTCACTAAGCAATTGATTAAAAATCACAGTTTGCAACATGTTCTTTATGAGGTAATGCAATTATTTGTTTTATTAGTGGAGAAAAGGGAACAAAAGAAAAATATAATAATAAATGGTCAGATATTCGGGGACCTGTTTGAAAAGTAACAAAATGTGTTGCTATTATTGGAAAAGATGTGTATCATCATCATGTTGCTTTCATAGCAGAAAACTGCAGCTTAATATATATATAAAGAGAATCCATTGAGACCGGTCTCAGTAAAAGAGATAGCTTTGGTATAGTTAGGAGATTTGAGTTCGAACAATTTATCTATACAGTATATTTAAGTTCGACCAGTTTATCTGCATAATATGTATGTATTTTTAATTTTCAAAAGGCTAGGAGCTATAATGTAAGTGCACTAGATTATTAAAAAATATATAAAAGAAAAATAAAGGTCAATTTTGATAATTAATCCTTATACTATGCATACGTTGAAGATTTGATACATTTTAATCCTATACTTTTTTATTTTAAAATTTCAGCCATAAACGGTAAAGTGACAATAACTAAATTATAAATTTTAAAAAATGTCAAATTAGAAAATAAGAGCTAAATTTACAACTTAAGTATAATTCGAGAGTTAATAACGGAATTTGCCCTAATGAATTTAATTACTACATTTAATTTAGGACCAAAATTTCAAAAATTAAAAAGTTAAAGAGAAAAATAACTAAGTTAAAATAGAGTTCGAATCCGTAACCTCTATATAATATAGGAGATTAATCTAATAATTCTTGCATTAACATATTGTATAAGTAATTAAAATTATTGAAGGAAAATAGAATATATCTGATTATATAGTTTAACATGTGTAACAAAAGTTCCTCATTTCACCAAAAAAACATATGTAAACAAATTATTAAAATAGTAACGTAGAATTATATAGCAATCATAGGCCATAATTGATGAGAGCTAATTTTATATAATATGCTGTACTGCTGGATTGCAATTAGTGCGGCACAATTATACTCACATTAGCTCTAAAAGACGTATTATGATATATTAAGATTCTTCTTCTTCAAAAATAATGACCAATAGCCAACTATCGGCAATTATCTAGGTATTGATGTCGATTGCCAATATTCATTATTTCTCTTTATTTATTTGTTATGTCTATAATTTTTTTGAGTTTTTTTATTTTTAATAAGAAACTCTGCACTTGTAGCACGTTTTTTATTAGTTTTTGTGGTTCGTTTTATTTGTCGTTTGCCATGCTTTTAGCATATCTTAATAGTCATTTGGTGCTCGTATAGAGATTCTCACATTTCGAGTTTTCAAATTTGATTATGTCGGTGGTCATAAAAAAGATTGATCCCTACTCGTTCGATGGTTTGTTAGCCGATGTAATCAGAATTGTGTAGCGGAGCAATCTGCCGATAGTTTGGTTCTCTCACCACTCTTTTTCCATCTCGTAAAGCGTCTCGTTTGTCTAGAGACAAGAAGATTCATGAAGGTTTTTAGGTTTTGATGATATGCTAATCACCATAAAAGTGTTTGCTTTGCTTTGCACATTTGTATGAAATTTTTAGTAAATTAATCTTTTTTTTTTCTTTTTGATGCATTTTATTTATAATATATTTCATGATGTTCAATAAAATACAGATGACATTATTAAAAAAAACAATGACCAATTAAAGTGAATTCACTCCAACATTAATAATAAAAAAATGTTACATATTTATTCCCAAACTCCATGATTGCTCCCTTTATTTCTCACTTTGTTTCATTACCATGGATGCCCCGTGCACTATATATAAAAAACTAAATGATTAACAACAATTAGTAAAATTAAAGTCATTTTATATAGGGATGGTCATGGATCAGGTCGAGTCGAGTTTTTGGTTGATCTGTATTCAATTAGAATATTTTGCATTTCTATCTGAACTCGACTCGACCCAACCCGACATTTGATGGTGTTCTCCTGCCCCAAATCCGACCTAAATTTTTGAGTAAAACTTGAATCTGACCCTACCCGACATAAATAAACAAATTATTTTTTTAATTTTTATTCTATAAAATAAGGAGTTAATTGAAAAATACATATAGAGGGGTGTATTATAATAATTATTTCATTTTTATTAGAAAAATAGGAAGATGGTTGAAAAATATAACAAGAGGAGAATTATAGCAATTATCCCTAAATATTAGAATAAAATTAAACTATTATTTTAGTTCAAATAGGATATTTTTTACTCTAAATTTGAACCCGACCCAAACTAAACCTAAAAAAACTCGCCCTAAACCCATTTTTTAAAACGATCATATAGGGTCAAGTCCTGATCAAATGATCATCCATAATTTTATATATTTTTATTTCTTTGTATGATTAATATTTTAATAATTTGATCATCAAATTTATCAATATAATTGTACTTGTCTGTTGTCATACACATAGAAAACCAAATCAAACCGATATCTCTATTAGTATATTGATTGAAAATACTATTTTTATTGATATATTTAACGGTTATAACATTTTTATATAAAAATTGTTTAACATTTTTAATTTACTTAAAACTCAAGATACATGTACATGGATAGAAAATTGTAACGGTTTATATCATTACCCTTAATATAAAATTTATTACTTCACCTAATTATTGGTGAACAAAATTAAAGGATGAAATTGATAGAGATCTAATTTGGAATAGAATTTTTTTAAAAATTTATTTACATTATTATTGAATCAATGATCGAGAGTTCGATTCTGATTTTGAGAAACAAATGATGAATTAAATTTCCCAACTAAATAGGCAAAGCTTGCAAGCATGAATGATATTGATTGAAGGTTAGTATTGAATTTAAATCAAACCAAAAGCAAACGGCTTTGAACAGCTCATACCTTGGCTCCTACTTGTCTCATTATTTATAGCTCTTTCAAATGTGCTTGAGATAGCCTCCATCCGTTTTGGGACCATCACTTATTCTTATGATTTAGATTCAAGGACCTTAAATTTATTTTTTATTCAAAAAGATACATGCATTGTGCCAATGTTTGATGTATTTGAATATTTGCACAAAATCACAACTAATGATTACATTCAAAATAAACAAACATATATTGGAATTATAATATTTTTTATACCATGAGGTTTTTATTAGGGATGGTCAAGGGTCGGGTTGGAGTTTTGGCTAACTTACACTCGACCTAAAAATTTAAAATCTATACCTAAATCTGACATGATCCGATATTTAATTATGTTTCGCCCTATCTAAATTTGACCTAATTTTTAGAGTGAAAACTCGTAAATATTTAGAATAAAAGTATATTGTTATATCGGGTTAGGTATAATATTTTCGCCCTAAAAAACGCATTCGAGCCCAACCTGACCCTATCCTCTACAAAATCAGTCCGACTCGAACTTAATTTTTTTTGAAAAACCTTGACACTATAAGGCCAAATCAGAACTCGTTGAGTACTGGTCAAATGGCCATCCCTAGTTGTTATATGCCAATCATATCAACTTCATTTGAAAAAGTTGAAAATTGAACTAAAATGGATTATACTATATTTCTATTGATTAGATGATTTATCTAGTTTGACATATTTATTTTAGGTTAATTGAGTTTGAAATTTATGATTATCCCTTCAAATAGTATCATCTTTAAAGTTTAAATTTACGATATTTTTTAAAAATGTAACATATTTTACCATTATACCTAGCACTAATCGAAAGGTATAAATAAAGTTCCAATCAATGGTGACATGCAACTATTTCACATGAATGTTGGTTGATAGAACTAAATAAATGGGGAATGGTTGAATATGTGTAATTCACCAACCCAACAACAAGAAAGAAGCAAGCTCGGCGGTGAGTGGGAGAGGTATGATTGCAATTTCTTTTAAGATTCCAATTGAAAATGGACGCGTGATTGGTTATTATGCTTTTATTATTGTTGTCATGAAATGCCAACAAAATACCATCATTGGCATGCCCCTTTCAAAGGGGAATTTGCCAAAATATTCTTGGAATTTGAGTTCCTTTACCAACACTCATATATTCAAATTTTAATATTTACCTTGTTAAATAGAACTAGTTTGAACGATTGTTATTTATATGTCAACGGTGAAATAACATACAACGGTAAGAATTTAAAATTTCAATTTAAATATTTAGAATTTAAATTTTAAATTTATTGAATGGAATTTATGAATACGAAAAATTGAGGTTTTAGTTGTTGAAAGGGACATAACTTGAATATTAGAATGAATTAAATAGAAATTTTACTATGAGCAAGGTGAATAACTTTTAGTTGTTGGCTTTAGGGGTGTTCATGGTTAACCATTAAGAAAGTGTCACTAATTTTCTATGCAATTTTAGGTACATTCTCTATGTATTTTTTCTCTAATTGCACTAAGAACATATAACTTTTGCACTAACACATAACTTATAAGCTAACCGTGAACACCTCTAGTTGGCTTAGGTGTCTGGGAAAAGGGAAACCTTATTAGCTAGGACAAAGGGCAAACAATTCTTTTCCTTGTAGCCTTGAATCATTGGGTCAAAATGCCAGTTCAACTTGAATAGACTTTATATTCGAGAACTAGGCATGGTCATTTTGTTTGATAATTCTTTATGTATATAATATAGTTTAATTTATTAATATATGAAACTAAACTATATATGATACTAACCTTTTCTTCATAACAAACTAAATAAAAAAAACATTTTTCAGATTTTGACAAATTATACATTACTTATTTTGATTTTGTAATAGGAACCAGCTTAGGTTTCCATTGCCATTGGTTGTACATATATTTCCAATTGCAAGCTGTCTTGAAACTTGGAACCGAGTCATGTTTGATGTAGCTAGGCGATTTCCCGGTCACTGGTTTTTGGCACCCCAGACTATGGCACCGACGTCTACAATCAAACTGGCAGAGATTATTCATAATTATACACAATTATGAGAGGAAATTTCCTCTGATGATGCCTCGTTTTATAGTAAATTTGTTCATACAGAGAACTAATTATTCGATTTGATGAATTTCGCTTGAATGTAATGAATTTGAGATATTGAGATATATCATTTGACCGAATGATAAGAATGTTCATCTTATCTCATATTTAATAAATTTGAATTCCGACATTTTTCTTGAATATATTTTTCTCTCTACTTGATAAAAAATAATTTTGTGATATTATATTTTGGATTTAAGTCGATAACGTTTGAATTATTCATTGTAATGTACCCGCAATCAATTTATTTAAGGGGGAACGATTTTTTTGGCCCTTCAACTTTTTCGATTTAGTCGTTTTAACTATTAATATTTTTATTTCTTTTGATTTTTGAACTTTTATTTTATTTTATTTTTTAAATTTACTCGGACTCTTAGGACGATGTCGGCTATTTTATCTTTATTAAGATGCCAACATAAGTTATTTTGTCATTTTCTACCATGTTATCCAAAATTTCAAAAAATATATAAGCATGTTAGTATTTTAATAAAGACAAAATAGCTATATGTTCTAAATTTTGATGATGAGATAGAAAAGGACAAAATAGTTAAACAACATTGTTATTATTCTATCACATTTCGTTCAATTTAAAAAAAATAAAAATTTGAGGGTCAAAATTGATATAATAAAAATTTAAGGACTAAAATGACTAAACTAATGAAGATGGGAGCGCCATCATGTATATTTAATAACAACAATGTCAAATACTATGGATGACAAAAACCTGAATGACTCGATGGACTAAAATGACAGTTTTTCCCAACAAGCCCAGAATATGGTAAATATTTGTCGGATTTCTTTTTATGTAAGCCCATTCCATTATTTTTCCTTTTTTTTTGAAACCACGTGTTGAATTTACTAAAAAACGAATTATTATGTTTGGTATAGCTATGGGTATCAAATTTATTGATTGGTTAATTTAAATTAAATACGGTAAAAATCTATTACGAAAAAAATCGCATTATTTATCTTGATTTAAAAATTCATTTCACATTTAGAAGTACTATGAATACATTTTATTTTGTTCAAATTTGGTCTAACTCAAGTTTTATTAAAATCGATTTATTATCTATATTTATAAGTGATTAAATAAAGCTCGTTTTAGATTTCTCTAGATTTTCAAAATCTTTGTTTACAAAAGTATTTACGCTATTTTAAATGTAATATTTAATATTTATATATATAATATTATTTTTTAGTAGTCTTGATGTGATTACAAGGTAATATATGTTTATACTTTTTAACCCTTTGATAATGCACATATACCTTGTGGACAAAACTGCTCGAACCTGAGAAGATGAATATCATCATTTTTTTACTAAGACCACTCGTTGGGTTTAACAGACCAAGCTTAAACAACTTACACAATTTTTAATGTTTGTATCATAGTATTATACTTTGTCATATATTTAATTTTTATGTGATATACATAAAAAATATTATGTGATATATCTGTAAAAGAAAAAAATTATGTTAAATGAATCCATTAAATAGTCCCAGTAATAAAGGATGAAATATTTTTCTAAGTGGTCCTAGTTCGAGTAGAGTCTGTAAGTATATATAAGCTTTTTCATATATGAAACCAGATTAATATATTATATTGTCATTAGAATAGAATGCTAAAAAAACTCTTATGTAATATAAATCATATTGTACATTACGAACATATAAATCGGCCCAAAAACATTTTACATCATTCTTTATTATTGAGATCACTCCACGAGTTTGCCCAAAAACATCTTTTATCTAGGCAAATTAAAGTAATTCATTATGAGTGGAATTAAATATGTTCAAACTTTGTACATGAAAGAAACATCAGTACGGTATTTTTTTCTATGGTCAAGGGTCAAGCAGTACTGCTCACTATATTCCTATGTTTTAATATACATACAATATTTTATATCCATTTAGACGGCTTTACTAATATTTTATTTTTTCCAACTTATTTTCTTCTTCTCCAACACAATTGATCACATTTCTAGCTTAATATACCAATTGACCCTTGGACTTAACAATCTATCTCAATTTAGTTCCTAAACTTTTTCTTTTTCCACTTTAATATGTAAACATGGAAACCGTCCTCAAAATGGCACGGTGGTACCTACACTAATACTGTTTATTTTTCTTTCAAAGGCTTAATATAACAAACTGAGAACGAATTCCTAATACAGGTAAAAAAAAGAGAGAGCATTCTAACAATGGTCTAATTAGTAGTTTGAGAACATTGCAAATTCAGAAACCGAAGTGGTAAAAACCAGTTTATCTAGGTGGTCCAAGAAAAGGTTTAGGTACCGTTTCAGGAATTATTATTAAATTTAGGGGCCATTTATTAAATTAAGCTCTATCTCTCTTTTTGCCCCAGGAAGGTTCTAATTTCGTCAAATCACATTATCGTGGAATAAATTCTTTTTCCTAATGTTTATAAAATATTACCGTTTAAAACAATTGTAAGAGTTATAAAATATTGAAGTGGACCTAATTGTATTAAGCTCTAATGTTGAATAAATTGTCTGATTAAGCTTTGGAATTGGATGAAGAATTTGGTCAATATCAACGGTTTGAAAAGTGGGACTCGGCTAATATCCAACCCAAAAAACAGTTTTGGAAATTTTGTTTTAATCGTAATCGATTTATTGACTAATTAATCTAAATCATAAAATTTTATTATAATATAATTTTTTATTTTATTTTTTTATTTACAACGTCATTTAAAAATTTATCGCCTTATCTCGTTAGACTAATTGATAGTTGGCACGATTTAAATTGTTAGTATAAATTAATTTATTTTTTATCGGATGTATTTGTTAAGCTTTGTATGTTTAAATTTTTTATTTTGATTATAATTTCTATTTATAAAACTTATAAATGGACAACAATATAAATTAACAATATTGTATAGAGTGGTACTTAATTTGATTTTGGTTGTATTCGTCTGTTACTATTAATATAATTTGTATTATGATAACAGGTGTCCCGCCATTTTTTTTACAATATTAACCCATTTGTTTT
This sequence comes from Hibiscus mutabilis, assembly GCA_019671005.1. Taxonomy (NCBI): domain Eukaryota; kingdom Viridiplantae; phylum Streptophyta; class Magnoliopsida; order Malvales; family Malvaceae; genus Hibiscus; species Hibiscus mutabilis. Next base: position 51,354 of record JAGYYJ010001630.1, read on the forward strand.
TTATTTTCTAGATTCTATTATTTTCAATTTTGAAAAGTTAATTTCTTGTGACTTAGAATAAAAAAAGAGAGAACTTTATCATTTTCTTACCTTTCTTTTAAAATTCTCCCAGACACGTCATGAACAAAAGAACATTCCTCAGTCTCTGTTCACCCTGTTCCAAGCGTCTTCCCATGTTGTTGTCATGCAAAACCCTAGTATTACCAATCAGTCAACATTTAGAGCGCGTATGCAAGACTTGTTCTAAGATTTCATTTTCCATCCATCTATATATACATGCATACACACACACACATATATATATATATATACAACCTTTTCAATTATAGCAGCCTAAAAATATAAAAGGGAAAACTACATATGTGATCAATTAAGTTTGGTTTTTTAAAGGAATATTATCCCATAAACTGGCGGTGTGAACTTTTTGTTTCTACAAGTGCTTTAATTTTAAGGTTTAGGGTTTTTGTTTAAGGTTTAGAGTTTAGGAATTTAGTGTAGAGGTTTAGAATTTAGCGTTCATGGTTTGAATTTATGGTGTACGGTTAGGGTTTATGTTTTATGGTAATATAGTTAGGGATTAGGTTGTAATCTATAAACCCTAAATTCTAACCATGAACCCTAAATTCTAAACTATTACCCTTAAACCCCTAAACCCTGAATAGAGTCCCTCAACCCTAAAACTAAGACACTTTATTTTATTTCCACAAGCGCTTGTAAATGGAATAATTACCCTTTTTTAATCAAAACAACTTCAAAAAATTATGTTTCGATCGTTAAAGTTATCGATAAATAATAAACTAATCATTCAGACGTTTAACTCTGGTTAGATTGATGACAAACATGACCATTTTATTATTTTTCGATACAACTTTTTGGTATAATCATCGGTATCCAACTCATTGGCTAACTATTAGATATCGGGTTTTGCAAAGTCTAATGTGGGGCGACCCTCCAAACCTAGTTTTCTTTGTTTATCAACGCCAATATTCGAACCTCTAACTTTGTTTAAATGACTTAACGTCTCATCTCATTAGATCAACTGATTGTTAATATTTATTGTATAACTTTAATAACCAAAATAAAAATGTATCCGAACTTTTGTGACCATGGGTACAGTTATCATCTTGAATGGTGAGAAAGAAAATATTGTTTATTACTAATGTCGACATTTTCACAGTATGGGTAATAAAATTGAACTCGTTAAAATGTGAAAAAACTCGTTCATGGAACATGAGTCGTACGAAGGCCGGTCAAGATAGGACTTTGACGATTAGGTTGGAAATATGTTAAAGTGAATAAATTAAGAAAACCCAATTAATTACGCAAGAAAATGAATAACGTAGGTCAATATATTATACGTATGCATTGGCTGCAAATATTTATTCAAACTTGTACAACTTCCCATGCTAGCACAAGAAGCTTCAATTTTGTTCACATGGCAGCTAAAAGCATTGCCTATAAATATACAATTCTCTTGTTCAATTCTTCACAAATTCATCGGTTCCAGAAAACAAAAATGAAGTGTTTTTACCATTTACCATTGCTTTTCATTGTTGTTTTCTCCTCGGCATTGGCAACTTCTTCAGCTGATAGCCATGAGGATTTCCTTGATTGCCTTTCTTCATATCATCCTGAGGAATCATCTTCCATTTCTCGAGTTGTCTACACCGATAGAAACTCGTCGTATTCTGCGATTTTAGAGTCTTCGATTCAGAATCTTAGGTTCTCTACGCCGAATACCCCGAAACCTTTGGTTATCGTAACACCATTGAACACTTCCCATGTTCAAGCAACGGTTCATTGCTCAAAAACACATGGCCTCCAGATTCGGACTCGAAGTGGTGGTCATGATTTCGAAGGTCTTTCGTATGTCTCCGAAGTTCCATTTGTTGTTGTTGATTTGGTTCATTTTCGATCGATTGAGGTTGATGTCGAAAATGAAGAGGCATGGGTTCAATCCGGAGCAATTACGGGTGAATTATATTATAGAATAAATGAACGAGCCACGAATCTTACCTTCCCTGGTGCTCTGTGCCACACTGTGGGAATTGGTGGATTGATTAGTGGTGGAGGGTACGGTCTATTGTTCCGAAAATATGGACTCGCGGGGGATAACGTAATCGATGCGCAGTTGGTCGATGCTAATGGGAGAGTTCTCGACAGAAGAGCGATGGGAGAAGATCTGTTTTGGGCCATTCGAGGCGGCGGAGGAGGAAGCTTCGGGATCGTTCTGGCGTGGAAAGTGAAGTTGGTTCCTATTCCATCAACCGTGACTGTTCTCTCAGTAGGCAGGACATTGGAACAGAATGCAACACAGCTTCTCCACCGTTGGCAATACGTAGCACCGAATCTTCCAAACGACGTATACTCCGTCGTTTTGATATCGACGACGAATGCTACCGAAAGCGGGACGAGGACGGTTCTAGCAACATTTACTTCAGTGTTCCAAGGCAGAGCGAATGAGCTCATGGCATTGATGCAAGAACGATTCCCCGAACTCGGATTCGTTCGGGAAAATTTCATCGAGATGACTTGGATCGAATCTCTACTATTCTTGACACAACTTCCAAATGAATCCTCGGAGATTTTACTCAACAGGACCTATAGGAACACCCTGCTTACTCCTGCATTTAAAGCGAAATCCGATTACGTGAGGAAACCGATGCCGGAAATCGCATTACAAGGGCTATGGTCCCAACTTCTGGAGGACGTAGCAACCACAGCAACTCTGAACATTATTTCATACGGCGGAAAAATGGACGAAATCCCGGAGAGTGCACTTCCATTCCCGCATCGGAAAGGTACCTTATACAAGATAGACTACAACATCGGCTGGCAAGAGGAGGAGAACGGCAATCCTCAAAGGTACATAAACTGGATTCGGAAACTTTACAGGTATATGGGATCATTTGTTTCGAAATCTCCACGGGAGGCGTACATTAATTACAGAGATCTCGATATCGGACGGAACAACGACGACGGCAGGACAAGTTACAAGCAAGCAAGTGTTTGGGGTCGTAAGTATTTCAAGAAGAATTTTGATAGGTTGGTTCATGTTAAGTCGAAGACCGATCCAGAGAATTTCTTCAGGCATGAACAAAGCATTCCTCCTCGTTTCCATTGATAGGAGAAAGAAAGATTATATATTTATATGTGTTAAGAGTTATATCTCTAAGTCGTTTCCATTGGAATAATACCATATACTAATTTATTAGCGATGAGTGTTTGATCCTCACTTTGTTATGAAATAGTTTAAAATTTATGTTAAAAAAAAATTATTAGACTTGTTTAGGTAGATATCTTAGAAAATAAAAAGAAATATTTCTTTAACTATTTTTTATTTATGTACTATCTTTTGTAGCCAATCGATTAAGAATGGATAGTCAATTTTTTTCCGACTAGGTTTATCTTTATTAAAAAATCAACCACTGTCGATAATAGATCGATTCGAATTACAATAAAATTCAAACAAAAGAACACCTTACACTAGCAAGACGACAACAACGAAACAAAATCATACATGATACCTAAAAGAAATAAAATAACATCAGATAAACGACACTCAATTAAAAATCAACTCTTACGGAGCTTTAGTCATCTCAAGGCCTTAGAACTCCAACAACAAACAACACGTATACCTTCATAATTTTATTCGCTCCGTAAATAAAATTTTAGTGGAGGATTTCTTGGTGTGTTTTTTTTCACTCTTGTGCTTCCTTACCACACCCAGCTTGGCTACCTATTTATATCGATAATCGAGGATAATATCGTCCATCAGTGTCGGAATTTTAACATTACAAATTTGCAGGGACTTAAATCGAAATTTTACCATTCCGTAAGCTTGATGCTTTGCTATGTATGCTATTGTGTATCGCATTGGAATCTTTTGACAATTAATCATGCCATGATATTAGCATTTACATTGTCATTACCCATGCATATGTCATCTTTTAAGATATTCAGCTCTCACAACCGTGTCAAGTTTAGTCCTCGTAAGAAAATTAAAAAAAAAATCTTACATATTATTTCGTTAATAATTTAAAAAATTATTCTTATATATTATTTCGTTAATAACTACAATTTCATCAATAAACTAATATAAAATAAAAAAATAATCATATTAAACATGATTTAAATCATGCTTTGCTGTACTTTCATCACATTCATCATCCTTGTTATTTTAATGTTAAATAATTAAAAATGTAAAGATCTACTAATTGGACTAGTGACTAAGGATGCTCATATTATTATATCTTATATGAGTTCGAATTTAATTATATAAAATGTAATATCTCTTAATTAAAATAAATAATTGAAAACATAATAAATAATTTAATAATGCTTGTTATCTTAATGCAATAAAATCAGAAAATTTTAACAACTTTCGAGAGCGACATGATTTGTTCTTGATAAATGTTGATAATTAATATGCATGTAAACAATTAACATTATCTTAAAATTATTTCCAATAAGATACAATATATATATATATATATATATATATATGGCCCTGCAAATCAGAGCACAGGTCTCCCAAAGTCTGAACAAAATAGACATTTGCACGTGTAGGTGGATAATTAACGTTATCTTGAAATAATTTCCATTTAATTAGTACTATTAGTTATTTTTTTTGGTAAACTATATTATTGGTCACCAAGCTAGTACCATTTTTCTACTTTGATCATCAAATAATTTTTCCTATAAATTTCATCATCGACTTTACATTTTTTCTATTTTGGTCATTGATACATTAAGTTTCGGTTAAAACTTAATGGAAATGGTAATGTGGTATGATGTATAACAATTTTAGTGTCCAAAACTTATACATCCTATCAATTTAGTCTTAATTCGAAATAAATCAATCAATTCATTGAAGGGTAAACTACACTGTAGTCATTGAACTTTTAAAACACTTTCAATTTGGTCACTGAACTTTTAAAACTTGTATTACAATCATTGATCTTTTAACTCACTTCATTATAGTTACTGTTGTTAGTTATCGTTAAAAATGTTGATTTGACACGTTAAATCTTTTTCCCAAAAAAACCCTAATTTTCCAAATTTGCAAGAACGAAGCGGTCATCAGTAAATCCCAATGATGGGATGGATTTGTTTGATAAAAAACAATATAATTTAATTTTAAGTTAATATGACGATTGACAAATTTAAAAATTTTAACTTTTAGATGCATATTGCCAATACCTAAAAACCTAAAAGTATTTTAAACTCTTGGATACATGAACCACTCTGTATTCTTGTTTATGAATCGAAATCAAAAGATTAAATGTGTGAGATTAGGAAATTGAAAATGGGGAAATGTTTATTTGCTTTATTTTAATAATTTTTTTGCTCAGCAAATTTTTTGTAATTAATTAATAAGTTTTCAAGTTTGAGTAGAGTCCCTCAATTCTTTCTGATATATTATGTATATTACATGTGAAAAATATGAAGAATATGCATGTATATAGTATATTATATTATAAATAATTATAATTAAATTTGTACAAAAACACGAAAACTCAACTAGACTCGAATTTTATAAAATCGACTATAATTTCAAATAAAGTTTGAATCTTAAGATAGGACTAGTAAACCGACTATCTCGAAAAATTTTTACTCGACCCAATCGAACATCCAAACCTACTAATGGAGTTAAAAATAAAAAGAAAATAAATTAAGCTTTGAAAAATATATATTTTGAACTAACTCATGTTCTCTCCTCATTTTTTTTAAATTAGATAATTTATTTTTACACATGAGTATCGAAAACGACCATCTCTTTTATTTTCTTTTCCCTCACTTATTTTTCTTACTAAACACATCCAAAATTTATTTTCTTTCTACGAAAACGTGACTGAATTTGTCCTAGTTACTCTTCGGGACAGAGTGAAAGTAGGGTGGAGATTCTCGAACGAGGAATATGGCCCAATGACTTTGAAAGAATTGAACGAGGAGCTGTATGAGGTGAAAATCTCATGTACGGTTCTGTAGAGTGACAATAAGGGTGACTTATCTGTTAACTTTTTCACTATCACCCCCAAGAATCAAACTCTGCCTTACGTAAAGCTGCTAGAGTACGATTAACCTCTGAGTTTGAAATCATTGTTTATATACATAGTATTGACCATATTTACAAGAACATTCAGTAGTCTTAGTAAAAGGGAGAAGGGTTAAGGATTTGCCCTGTGTGAGATATCACATTGTTCAAAGAACCCTAGATGTTGTCGGAGTAAAGGATCGTCAACAAGGGTGTTCTAGTGCGTTGTAGATTCTTATCCAAGACTTGTATCATTTGATAATGTCATGTGAATCGCTAAAAACATGTGAAGTGTATGACTAACTCAATAACGAAAGTTTTGTAAGAAGACTGAAGCAGGCTACCATGAGACAAAAGACCCTTCTCAGAACTTTTATAATCTGTTTAATTTTTAAACAAATAATTTTTAATACTCTTATAGTGATTACAAGATAATACATGTTCATAAATATTCTTAACTCTTTGACAATGCACACACATCTTACAGACAAATAATTTGAACCAGAGACTCATAGGAGGGACATCATCCGCTTTTCTACTAGGACCACTTGTTGGGTTCAAACAAGTAAAATCAATGACATGTTAATGAAAATATTAAAATAAGGAAAATTCTAGAAATTAGGATTTGGGGTTGGAGGACAAAATATAAATGTTGAAAAGTGAGGGACAAATTCATAAATAACCAATTTTTTAAAAAATATATATAAGAACAAAGGTAAAAAAAGGGTAAAGTTCACAAATGATAACTGAACTTTGGTAAAATATTCAATTTGGTAACTAAACTTTCAATTGCTTTAATGTTACCATTAAACTTTATGTTTTGTTACAATGTTATCACTCAAACGTTAACGGCCAAGTTCATGTGCAATCTGGATGCTCTTTATGCTTATGGGGGTTGGCTAATCCAACATTTGATGGCTGCGTATTGGCAAACTACCAAGTTCATGATCATCAAGGCTGTGATGTGTTCGAACTTGTTGAATGGAATTAATTGCATAGCCTAGTGGCATTGTATCTCTCATGTTGTAGAATGTGAGGATATGAAAACCATGCATGCTGTTATTGTCTTCTATTTCTCTCCTCTTAAATAAAGTAGATGCAAGCGTTCCAACCAAGTTCCGGGATGAAAGTAAAGATTCCGATGAATGGTCCGGATATATTTAGTAAAAACGTTACCGTACTCCGGTTTAGTATAGAAATCTAAGCAAAAATTACAAAATAAATAAACCAGGATAGAACAACCATGATCATAAATATAAAACTTGGGATTGCTTTGAATTTTTCAACTGTGGGCCGAGACATATGAAAACAAAACAAAATTGCCCCGTCTATAGTGGCCTGAAATTCAAATTACAACACATAGACTGCGACCTCGCCTGATCTGATTGTATACTATAAGAAACAGAGAAAACGTGTGTGTATTCTGTCAACTATGTTCCTAATTGATCCCCGATAACGGAACCGGGATCCTCCAACTTATATTCACATCCTACTTTTGATTTTTCCCCTATAAATGAAAACATTGTATATGAAATTTGTTGTTGCCTTGCCGATACCTTCACGACACTCGTCCGACAAGCTATTTGTGCTGCCCTTACGTTTTCAAGTATTGTGGGGTTCCCGACCTCGCATTCGTGAAATTGATGAAAGAAAAGGAAAAGAACCAAGTGGAATGGAGGAGGTAAGGCAGGATAAGAACTCACTCTGACAGAATTCTCCCGTATCAAAAATCTACATCTTTCAACTGTTCTCTACAATCAAGATTGCACAGCCAACTTCTGAAGATGCTCGTAGAAGATTTGTAGGCTTACATCGTCGGTAAAGATTACATCTGATCCGGCAGCCATGTCGATAGAATTACTGTATGTTGCTGATGGGTTCAACTTTGCTAACAAAAACCTCGCCTGCACAAGGAAAGCCAAAATAAGCCCTTGGTGGCATGGTTATGAAAGAAACAATCTAAGATTGATGAATACCAACTTAAGCCTCTAGGTCGAAATACTGATTTAGCTATGAAAGTATCAGAAAACTGGATGGGGAGGGGTACAGGCATGCAAAAAATCGGCTAACCAGTTAAACTGACATAAAGCGAACTGATTTAACTGAAATAAGTCGGTGTAGTCAGTTTTTTGGTTTAATCGGTTTGGAAGTTCAGATTAATTGGTCGATTTTCAGTTTTAATTTCCAAACTGACATTAAACTGACCTGGGATCCATGCTGATCACATACAACCAATCTTGGGACGGGGAAGCGTTCCTGAATAATCATTTGGGCATCAACCTGGGGTGCTTGCAAAAGCTGTGCAAATGCCTGTCGAAAGAAATAAGCTTTACACATCAAAATCATACTCTGAACCTAGAAATCGGTTAGTCAAGGTTGGAAGTTAAGCACGTTATAACCTACTGATATATGATTGCAATTTGGAGCAGAACATATATTCAGGATTGAAGAGACGACGAAATCGAGCTACTATGGCTTGAGCATAATGTTTCGAAATAAATTTTGCATTAAGGTAGTATGAACAAGAATGAACATACCTGATGTTCAGGCTGATTCTGGTAACCCATGTTGCGCCACTGAGCTATTGTCATACCATGGAATATAACAATACTGAAATATGCATCGAGCAAGAGAATGTGATCGGCTGAAATGGAAGCCACATCCAATAATTGCCGGTTGAGGCAGTGAGTTGAATGAATATGATATTAATGACGATTGAATCATAACAGCTGCATTCGTAATGTTTTCTCTGTTTAATAACATTCGAAAATAGGCAGTTTCATCGGGACTATTGTTAAAAACCTGCCACGGAGAGGAAAAAGAGGGAACTCGTACATGAGCACAGGTTAATTACGTATTCTAAAATAGGCAGGATATTAGGGGGGGAGAAACAGTTACCTGCACAAATTGTGAACGCCGCATATTAAACATAAATTGAGGAAACAAAGAGAAAGAAGAGTTTAATGTAAAAGATGATGGATCATCCTTCCTGTAATCACCAAATTTTGAACAAAGTCGAATGAGATTGCGATCTAACCACCCTGTAGCATCAAACCCCTCCTAATGAAACAAAAGGTAATAATTATGATTAGAAGCAACGGATTAACATTTCATTATATTAGCAAGGAGCCAACAGAATAGAAGTCCAAATAAATTATAGATCAATGTGGATTCGAAAAGGAAATACAGCAACTAGTAGATAACTGAATAGAAATCTTGTTAAATTACCTCCATCTCCATCTTCAAAGAAGTTACTCTTGCCATTACAACAGCTGCAGTCTCTTGATCAAAACCTTGTACTAATTCCTAGAAAGGAGATATTATTCAATTAGAATAGATTAAACAAGACATAAATGGAAGTGACAATTAAGAGCATCTAAACTAACCTCTGTACTAACGGCACTGTCCATCCATCGTCTTGTCACAGTCGTAACTCGAAGCATTGGTTTACCATTGGAGTCTTGATAACTGCAATTAAGATGAATCGGATCACAATAAATATCAAACGAACAAAGTAAAATCCAAATCAAACACATTTAACTTTAAGGAAAATAAAGAGGATCCTTATGAGTAGTTCGTGCAGCAAACCTTGTAAGAAACTGCAAACAGAGCTGTGAATTTGCAGCTCCAGGAGCATTTGATTGCTCGGTTGATGAAATATCAAAAAAGACCGACAAGCACGTACTCTTGTCGAGGCCACACATTTTCCATGCTGTAGTGTTCCCCTCCCCAATGATCGTATCGGAGACATTGACTCCTTTCTGCAACACTCTTAATAATCAGCTTAAATCCCCATAAATACTAGTATACATTCTGATGTTTAAACTTTAAACTCTGTTTAGAGAGAATGAGGAAATTGTTAAATTATTAAATGGTCCAACCTTCTCCATAGATGTGCAAGGTCCAATGACTCCTTGAATTTTGATATCTTTTGAACAGCTGATCTCGAGCATGCCACTAGAAAGGAGGAAAAATGCAACTATATAGTAATTTATAAACAAACATTTATAAAAGTGAAGTCAAAAGGTTGAACAAGTACTAACTTAAAAACATAGGCCAAGAGCTTGATCTCCGTCCTTAAACATACGCCTGAAAGAGCCTTTAAATACAGAATGACCAAAACTTTCAGCTAGAACAACGAGGCCACCTGTTCTTTCAACTGCAACTTTCATTTCAGCAACCCCGACCTGAGACATGCAAAACCGGTTATGTAATGAAGATTACAACAGTATAAAGATTACATTATCCTATTGACCGACTAATCCGGAATGAGTTTTGCAAAAAGGTGGTCAAGACAAACCTGATCAAGTGCAGATGCAAAAAGGTCTAGTACATGGCCTTGGTCGACCAGCTGTTTTGCAAGGGTATCATAAAATCCGACTGCTTTCTTAAAATATGGTGCAGCATCCTTGTCAAGATCTTTATGTGAACGGACAGGTTCCGACAAATCCTTCGAAACAATCTACAGAAATCATGCAATCAATAACTAGAAAGAACCATATATTTCATTAGAAACAAATGAAAAATTTATTTAATTGTGGAATAGAACAGAATCAGAAAGCTAAACAAAGAATTTAACGGCATTACCGTCCCCGGACCTTCGGTACATGGACCACCAACCAAAGCAATAATCCTAGCACCAGTTACAGGCGTGCAGGCTCCAAGCAATCCCGTTGCAACACTTAAGGCCACTCCGGTACACCTCGACACATGATTACCTGGTTGTACAGGCCACCGATCCGTTTGCAGCTCATCCAACATCTGCATTAAAATCAACCAAACACTTTATAAACAATATATATTTCAGAAATGAATTTCCCACCACAAGTATATAAAACGCACCGAGTTGAGCGTGAATTCGCAATCCGAAGCAGGCAATACAAACCGGTTAATGCCGGTATTTGAGTACCCATTTTGCAGGCCTTTCGGATATCCGGTAGCCGGCCGTCGCCCAGCAGCACCAAGGCCTAACTGCTCCAACACTTGTTCCTTGGAAATCTCCTTATCCCCCCTGAAAACATACACCTTTGATATATCCGAGAACCCCAATTCATGTACATGTGCTTGAGTCCCATACGAAACGAACCCGACGAGCGCGTGTTCCGGCAATAACCCAAGAGCCTGCTTCATCGCCGATTTAACGAAATCAAGCTCTTCCTCGATCATACACGTGTCCAGCACGAAGACGAACACCGGCGGCAATTGAGGAGGAACGGAAGGGTTGTTCGGATCGGGACTCGGTTGGAGCGAGTATTGCACGGTGGTCTATTGCGGGTAGAGCTCGCAAGGCAGGTGCGTCTCGGAGATCATGGCGTAATGTGGCGGGAAATGGCTGCGCTGGTAACAGAACGGACAGATCCAGATTTTGGCGGTAAAATCGACGCGCGCGAAGGCGTTGAGCACCGCCGCACACGACTTACACCGGAGGGGCGCGTAAGGGAGCGTCGGGATGTCCGGGTGAGAACGGATCGGAGCAATGGTGACGGCCAACGGAATCACACAGGCACTCGCTTCGACTTTAGTACGTGGCCAGACGTTCCACGTCATCCTAACGGCGTCTATCCCTTCGGGATCAATGTTCGCCATTTCCGACATGATTGAAAATTATTTAAAAAATTAACAAACAAAAAAACTAAAAAAAACAATATATTTTTTATCAGATTCGATTAGCAATTAAGAAATTGAACAAAAATTCCGACCTTTTTAAGGATTTTTTAACCTTTTTTAATGAATTTGGGCGACCCCAAAGATATTTGGAGGTCACCGATAGAAACAAAAAGGGAAAAACTTTATTGATTTTATTGGAAGAGAAAGAGATTAGCAGAATTGAGCTTAAAAGCTTAGTATTTAAAGAGAATGTTCTGTAATAACGGAAGGTCATGCGCTTTCCTTTCTTGTAACGCCACGTCAGATTATTTCTTTTGGATTAGATTTCATTACCAAAAATAAATCTCTATATGGAATGCTAAATTTATGTTTGAATAATTTTTTAAAATATCAGGTTTTTATTTGAATCAAAAGTTGATAGTATCAAACGTATTCTCATTCTAAATTAGTTTTTAACTTTTTGAATATTTTAATTTTGTATTATATCATATTATTGCATAATACATATTAGTGTTTAAATAGTAGTTAATAATTTTTACAATTATTTCATTAATTTATGACATAATTAGCATATACTAATAATTTGGTGATGAAATTAGAATGTTGAAAAATTTGGAACTAAGAATGAGAGTCATAGTTTGAAGAACAAATTGAAATGTATAAAAATTTGGGATCAATTTAAAATAAAAATCATAGTTTGAAAATGAAATATGATACAATTAACTCAAAGATTCGTAAATGTCTCTTACATTAATGTAACAAATGAGAAGTGTAAGCAAAATCGGAAGACACAACCCAATTTCATACTTATTGTGGAGAAATTATATCATAGGCCCGGCTCGCCACGTCATCTATAGTTCTAACCAATAAAAAATATTTATTTCATTAATTTTTTCTATGTCATCTTTTTAGTGTTTTTTATTTAATTTACAGTAAATATGAGTGAAAATTCACATAATAAAAAGATGACATGGAAAAAATTAATGAAATAGATGATTTTTATTGGTTGGGACCATTGATGACGTGACGAGCCGGTAATATAATTTCTCCTTATTGAGGGTTTAGAATTTTCAACAAATGTACACATGTCCTATAAATTCTTAAGAAGTGTTTGGTTCAGCCAAAATCATTGAAGACTAGATTATTTCAAAAAAAAAAGAGCCAAAATAATAATTCAGCCAAACGTTTTGCCGTGGAGTTAATTTATGTTTTTCATTGACACCATGGATCTAAAAATGGAGTGCATAGTCCTGAAGTAGAAAATGAGGGAGTAAACCAAGAAGGATGCACAATTTTATGGCAACATATTTACAAAGATGACCAAATTAGAGCAATCAAATACAACAGAATGCATGATTAAGCATTATGTCTTTAGATTCTTAAGAATGTTTACATAGGGTCAAAATTTTGTCCTTATCAATAATCAGGTGATTTATTAGGATGATTTTTTAAGTAAAGTTAAAATTTAAATTGAATAGAATAATTGAGTATAGGTTGTCCCATAATAAACGTTGTGTCGTATTCACGGCTAAAAGTAACTAGATCTACATTGATAAGTCCATAATTTTTGATAAACTTAATATCAAAATAAGTGTTTAAATTATCCTTTTTTAGATGTTTAAATTTTTTTACCCCTTTTAAGTACTTAAATTATCTGCTTCTGCTCCTCTTAAGGTCTATTAAGACATATATTTTTACAAAATAATAATAATTTCTGTTTGAACACTTAAAAAGAATAAAAAAAATAAGACACCTAAAAGACAAAAATATTACAGTTTAGACACTTATTTCTTGTATTAAGCCTTTGTGGCATAACAAATTGATTCACCCCTTTATTGATTAAGATTACATGTTCAAAAGACCCTTGAAACACAAAAACAAACATGGGAAATGACAACTTAATGTGTAGAAGGGGAAAACTTGAGCAAATCCTCGGATTTAGCCCAGGGTTTAACCAAAACCACCGATTCAAACGTCTTGGTAACCCCACCTTGCATGGCGTTGATCTTGAGATAATATTTGATCCCAGAAACCACCTGTTTCTCAGCCTCCACCACTTGAGAAAACACCAACGCCGTCGACGACCCGCCACCGTTATGACGCAACTGCCCTTGCCTCCTCCTGTTATACTCTTCCACCGAGAACCTCCCCAGCTCTTGCACCTCCTTATTGTTCTTCACGTCGTTAATCGGCGTTCGACCACCCAAGCCATCAACCGCCGTGAACGACGACACTGCTATCACCAACAACAGAGAAAGAAGAATGATCACCCCAGTTTTTTCCATATCCTTTTTCTTTTTCAATGATAATTTGATATGATTGTGGGATTGTATATCTATGTATATATACACATATATAAGCAACAAAAACTGAAAAAAGAAAAAGAAAAAAGGAAGGAAGGTGGAGTGATGGGTCAGTTCATGAGTGGGCACAATTTCGAGTTTTCGACACGCTGTTTAAGGTGATTAAATGAATCGACAGAGTGCAGACAGAACAAGCAAACCAGGGAAGACATGAAACGAGCAAGAACATGATGCCTACATATTTTCCTCATTGAGAGAAAAATGACATTGTGAACGTAATAGATGTTATTGAAGTAATTACGAGTATTATAATCGTAAATTTTTTAAAAAATAAATATTATTGTAAACATAACAATTATAAATATTACAATTTTTATAATGTTAAAATCACAATTTAACTACTACTATTACGATTATGAATATATGTTTAAAACTCTGCACTTGAGGGTTGATCAAAAAAAGAAACATGATGAGAGAGGGGGAATTCTTATCACCTCGGGCATTGTTGAAACGCTGATAAGGTGGAAGGAGGACCGCTGCATAAATAGATCGACAAGTGGCTGCATTAACGTAATAATGTAAACCCGATATGAACATAGTAATTCCCCGACCTACGGTTTTCCATTCCCAATTCTCTACTTGCCGGCATCGATAACCCTTTTTTTTTGTACTATCTGTTATGTCTGTGTATTATGTTACGGGTTATTATTATCTTTTCAAAAAATATTATAGTAATTTTTTTGACTGTTCGATATTTTGTTGAGTGTCTTAAGAGTGAGTAAACAGGATGAACAACCGTAGCAGTGACCTATCACGAGATTAAATGAATCTTGACGAGGGCATCACGAGGTTGAACGAGAAATAATTTAAAAAGAGGCATAAGTATTAATCCACATTAAAAAGAAAAAAGGGAATTCCTGAGGTATAAAAATAGTGTTGCTGCATATTATATTAGACATATTTATTGGAGTGAGAGTAATAGTCGAAGAAAAAAATACTTTTATTCTCTTATATAAATTTCTTTAAAATTTGAATTATTTTTGAATTTAAGCCCGAACTATCAAATATTTATATTTTGCCTAACAACCTTAAATTCTAGCTCTGTCTCTTGTCGCGTGACAATCACTTTGGGATGAGCAGCATCGATTATGTTTATCTGGTGGTCCAAACTTGAATGATCAGTTCAATTATGCATGCATGTGCATTATGTTCATATCATAACCAATTCAAAAAAGTTAAGAACGTGCATGTGTTGGCCAAGACTGATCCATTGTAACACTCGATAAGTATCGTGTAAAATTGAAAAAACATTCATTCCTGAACGCCATTCCACCATTTTATCATGATCTATCGACTAGAGCCATTGGAAAATTTTGCACAGGCCAAAATAGATCCATAAAACAACAACAAATATTGATGTTCGAAATGCATATAAATAGCTGGAATGAAGTTAAGATTAGATAATAGGCTCAAATGAAAAATAGGTGCCCAAAGTATGCATTTTTTGAACTTTAGGTGCCTAAAGTATTTTTTTGTAAAAATAGGTGCCTAAAGTTTTAAAAATTATAATTTTAGGTGCCTAAAGTATTTTTTTGTAAAAACAGGTGACCAAAGTTTTAAAAGTTATAATTTTAAGTACCCAAAATATGCCACGTGTCAAACATTGATTGGTTAAAAAAATTTAACACCCATTAATGGCCAGACACCTAAAATTATAACTTTTGAAAGTTTGGGCACCTATTTTTACAAAAAAAATACTTTGGGCACCTAAAGTTCAAAAAATGCATATTTTGGGCACCTATTTTTCATTTAAGCCTAGATAATATGAGGATGAAAATAGTTTAATTTTAAAATTAATAGAAATCTGTAAGAATTTAATACAAAAGTTAAAGGAATGAGACTTAATTTAATTAATATTTAAATTAATAAAGACTAAAATTACTATTAGATAAACTTTTTTTTGGAAGAATGACCTCTCTTATTCTCTTAATAACTCCATCCTCGCATACTGGATTTTTTAAACCCTAAGCTCTAAACTTAACTTTTTTAGAGTAGAAACATAAATAAGGGCACTAAAAATAGAGGATTTCTATTCCAAATCTTAGACGATAAATACATTTCATGTTCTATTAGTACTTAAAATCTGTAAGTAACTTGATATTATAAATCAACAATAGCTAGAGCACGTAGTTAAAGCTCTTAGTTGACATACTCTCCTTCTCCTAGGTTGTAAGTTCAAGACCCTGTAAGAATAAAATTCTCTTTCCCTTTCCTTAGGTAAAAATTGTTCAGAAAAAATAAGTAACTTATTATAATAGATTAATCAGGTACCAAATCAACTGAAAAATAATATTTATTATTAACTATTCTAAGTAAAGTTTTATATATTTTTTACGTGAAATATTTTATTACACCCCATCTCGAGTTTAGCCAAATTTAATATGTATTAAAAAATATTTTTAACATTTTATATTTTTCTTTCTTCGAAATTGATATGTTCACAAATCATATGATTGATCTGGCCCAATAGGCCCAGCCTATCACAAGCAGGGCTTGGTAATGACTTTCTACCTTGGTCCAGTCCAGTTTGAGTTCTATTGTAAATACGAATGCTCAATTCTTTATAGGCTTTATTAAAAAAAGTTATCTAAATTATATCGTTTTTAATTTAGGAATTTATTCATTTCATTGCCTAACTATTTTTAGGCTTCTCTTAAAAATAATTTTATCCAACGAATATGTGACACATGACCTTCGGTCTTCTTCTTCCATCCCCTAATTTTTTTTTAGGAAAAAGAACATAGAAACCGAGGGGAAAATTCAAATTTTGGTTATTTTTTGAGAAATCAAACAATTCTAACTCTCAAATGATTTTGAGAACACATCTATTCCCGTTGCATCAATTTCGATCCACGAGTCTTCATTTTTTTACGAGAATAAAAACCATAAGTCCCAAAAATGTCCCAAAATACTTCGATTGCGAAAATTGATCTATGTGAAACTGAAAATTGATAGCCGTCAAAGCACTTCGATTTTGCTTGTAATGACGAGTTAGGTAAAAAGAAAAAAAACAGAGTTTGAAGAACTTGTTAATTGAGAATAATAATTTTTTAATAAAGGGTCTGAAAATTATTACGGAATGAAACATAAGACACCTACATTGACAAAAAAAATTGGCACCTAAAATAAAAACATAAAATTTAAACATTTATTTTGTAATAAATTAGTTTAATTGACATAAAAAAACATAGTTCGATAATGCATTTATTTCCTTCATACTATCTCATGGCAACAAAAGGGAACACGAAAGCATGTAACGTGTACACATTGGCTACATAAACGAACATGGATGGCAACCATGTTCCTGCTATCCATACCGGTTCCACATTCCAGAATATGACATTCAACTGACATAGAAACAACACTTCATTAACCTTGTATTTGAAATTTTTACTCATTGAACCCACCAAGTGTCCTAGTAAAAAAACGGATGATGTTTATCCTAGAAAACACGGGTTCAAATTACTTTGTCTATAAGGTGTATGTGCATTATTAAAAAATTAAGAATATGTATGAATATATACAACCTTGTAATCACCTTTACATTATTAAAAAAATTCACTCTTTTTTCCCTCTCGTTTGCGGGTGTGATGATCTCATGATAATGGATAGGGTTGGACCACCAAAGTTTATTACAAAAAAATTGACAGAAGGAAGGTCTAATATGTGGTTCAAACACAGCAAATTACTTGTTTTATGTATTAATGTAGCCTAATTATAGGTCAAGGCTAGGGAGTTTAGTCAAAAAATGATAATTCTTTTGCATTCATGAATCTTTTATATTAGATTGAAGTATTGAAGGAGAGGTTATCGGATTGCGCAATATAAGGTGATTTGATTGCATAAAATCTAATAAAATGGACATGTCAAAGAGTTTTGCAAGTGGTGAACTTTGTTAATTTATATTAATTAGCTTTTTTAATTCTTAATTAGCATTATAGCTCCAACTTGTAGGCTTTTTTTAACGTATATTCTAATCTCGTGAATCGTGATAATATCTTAGTCTGATTTTACATATAGAAAAACTCACGCACACCTAAGACTATGTTGCTCGAACATAGGTCACCTAGGAGGAACATGAATAGAAACTTTATCTTTTTTGGTGTCCATGTGTACGCTCCAACACTAATAAATTGGGTTTGGGGTTTAGGTTGGGGTCTAAGGTTAAGATTTAGATTTTATGGTTTAAGGTGTAGAGGATTTCTATTCTTTAAATCTACTGAGTAGTTTCAATGGTAAAAGGTTGGGTGTTTGCGCAAACAAGAATCTTTTGTTTCTTTTTTGTGCCCAATACTAAAAAATTATACCCTACACTCTAATCCTAAATCATAAACTTTAGACCGTAAACCCTAAAAATTAAATCATACACCTTTAACCATAACTATAAACCCTAAAACCCAACATAAACCCTAAAACCAATTTGCTACTGTAGCGATGTCCCTTTCGCTAAAAAAACGAGGGTTCCAAAGGTGTTTGGGGGTCTTTCGGGTATTTAAAAATATATTCTGCGGGGTTTTTAAAAAAATCAAATTTTATTTAAAAGGGAGTCGCCACCGGCCACTTAGGTAGGCCGAACACCATAAAACTAGAGATTTGAAAACTGTTAGGTCCGGGGGTCGGTTGCGGATGGGGAAGGATTAGCACCCCCACGCCGCCCAAAATTGGTACTTTAATAATTATCGCTTTATTAATACTAAAATTTCCGGATTAAAGTGACGATTAAATTAAAATTTGGTTATAAGTGCGAGTAGATTTTAAAGGCCCCGTTATCCGAGAGCAAACACCCAACCACCATCACTACTCCTAATACTGACCCCGTTTACGCTCGGATAAAAGGGCACCGCATTGACAATTTATATCTCATTATACAACCTTGAGCTAATTAAATAAATATATAAAACATTCACACGGAGATGGTATGTAAAAAACATAAAAAAAGGAATACTACAAAATTAAACAAGAAAATAATAAAACAAATGAACAAAAACGACACATCATAATAATAAAAAGGCAAAATAAAGACATGAACAAGACAAAACATTCTTTAAAAACTAAATTAATTAATCCTAACATACTTAAACACATACATGACATGATACTAAAACATAAAAAAAAGAATATTATAATATTAAACAAAAATAATAAAATGCATGAGCATAGATCTAAATGACATATACAAAGATCTAGACAAAACGTAAATAAAACATATGCACATAAACATGGTAAGAGATATGCTTCAAGGTTAAATTAACTAAATATAATATCCTTAGGCACCTAATAACACAAATGCAATATGCATGACATGATATAAGACATAATACTAAAATGACAAAACCACATTATCTCCACATTACACTAAAACTTTATCATGTGACACAAATTACATACATATGCCAAAAACACATCACGATATTAATATGTAACAAAAACCATTCATTTTTAATATGTATCCTAAAATACAAGACAAAAACAAAACATACTATCATACATATATTCAAGATAAACAACTAAACTAAGCATGATCACTTAATCAAAACACAAGTATGTAACATGAACAAATGAACCAAATGATACATTAGCACGATGAAACACATATCATAAAAACATGAATGAATGCACATAATACGTCAACCTAAATAAATAAAAAACATGAAGAAACACATAAACATGATGTACAAACGAAGTTAAAACATAGCGTATGAAAGAGACATATATAACACGGACAAAATAAATTAAAACACTAAAAACATAATATCACAACTAAATTCACATGATAAAAACATAAAGACATGTAATGCGAGAAAAATAAAAAAGCATAGGAGCGTGAAACATAAAATGGCAATGTAATTATACCAAAAAACAAAAGCATTACAAATAAAATCAGACAGATGGACCGAAATAAAATAAACTGAAAACAGAACACTTAAATAAACAAAAAAACAAACATTTGAGGATCAAATTATAACCCGGGAAGAACTTGCAAGAACCGGAAAACGTGATTAAACCAAGGGGTGAGCTCGGAGTGAAAAACCCAAAAACGCGGGATGGCTTAGTGAGTGATTTTACCGTTTGAAAACTAATTTGGTTTGATTTGGGGCTTAAATTGAACTTTTTAGAAAACAGGGAGGGACCGATCTTGTAATATGCCCATGCGGCGAGCCCAAAACAAAAAATCTAGAAATGCGAGGGGATTAAAGCCGTTATTATACCATTTTTAAAACAACCATGTCTATAAATAAACCCCTTTGGCCCGAAATCTGCCTCTTTGGCATTTTAAAAATTTGACTCCAAAAATAAACTCCCCCCTTTGTTATTCTCTCAACCCGAAACCAAATGAACCTACATCGGCCGCCCTATTCTCCAGAAAACGGCAAGCTTCCTCCGTACGTGCCATCGCCGGCCGCCGCTCGCTGGCACCGGTGACTAAAAAAACCCAAACTACTCTCCTCTGTCATCTAAGCCCGAAACCAACCTTGTATTCGAGGGATAAACCCCTTATTAACCTAGATCTAGAAAAACCCGAAGCAAAAGAAAACATTAAAAACACCCCGACCAGAAACAACCCTCTCTAGGTCAGCTCACCCCATCAGGGCTTGTCGCCGGCCAGAGGAGATTCACGGTGGTCGGATAAGTTCTAAACCCTTTGTATCAGATCTGATCCAACGGCTGTGATTGCATAGGAAATGAATGGCCTAGATCTGGTCTTGGAATGAGCAAAGCTGCATCTGATCTCGACACGTGGCAGAGGAGATCGAACGGTCTCGCGAGTGGGAGATGAGCAGCCCGGGGGTGTGTTCCACGCGCGGCAGATGAAAGGACTCATGGCTTCAATCAGGACGTTGGATAAGATCTGATCCAACGGTCAGATCTTGGGCGACTGCAAGGAAAAGATAGGATATTAGATAGGGTTTTAGGGTTTTAGGATATTGGATCATTTGTTTTGGGCCGGTAATTATTTTGGGCCCCATATGTAACTGGACCGGACTGCTATAACAACTTATGTGGGTTTTGTAATATTATGGATTGAACTTAATTTAATTGGGTTTTTGTTTTCAGACTTGTTTATATATATATATAGCTAATAATAATAATAATAATAATAATAATAATAATAATAATATGATACCGCATACACATGCATGTACACATATACGGACACCCAAACATATAACACACACATACGTTCAAATATTTACATATACCACATACATTTAAATGCAAACACACAAATATATATTTACACTCAATTGATATAAACATATACATTAGTACACATATATAATACAAAACCGGCATGACATAAAATGTAAACACACACATTACGTACAACATTATAAATGCGTTCGTATATACACTACATATGTTATACATGCATTCACACATCACACACACATACCTCATATACATTAGTCACACGTACATATAAACACATAGTATAACACGCCCACATGCAATAATAATACCCTTTAATTATTATATTAACAATATTCACAAACCGGATAAAAATGAGTGATTATAGTTGCCCCTCTTTGCTTGTTCTTGTGAAACGAGAACAAAGCAAAGACCAAAAGCACTCATTTTTATCCGACTTCCCTGCTCACGACTTCAGAATCACGTGTTCTTCTGGAACTCTCCGCTTTTCCTCGGCCGAATCTTCAGGCTCATAAGTTCTCCCTATATAGAACTTATTCACTTTTGGTTTTTCTTTGAGATTCTGGAGTTATGGCTCTTCCTATATGGAGCCTTTCACTAGGGGCTCGAAAACGTAGGCTTCTCCTTTATAACCTTTATCTTCAATTTTTTCTTTTCTTTTTTTCTTTTTTTCTTTTTCTGCTCTTTTTCCCTTTTTCGCTTTTTTCTTCTTTTTCTCTTCTCTATTTTTCTATCTTTTTTTCTTTCTCTCTTTTTTTTACAAGGCTGTTGATATCTTTGGACTCACGCTACTAAGGCTACCGCATCATGCCCGAAGGACTTATCGCCAAGCTCGAAAGACTTATTGGTGGCCCGAAGGTCTTATCATCATGCCCGAAGGACTTACTGATGGCCCGAAGGACTTAACATCTGGCTTCACGCTACTCTGGCTACCGTCATCTGGCCTCACGCTACTATGGCTGCCGCATCATGCCCGAATGACTTATTGATGGCCCGAAGGACTTATCACTATGCTCGAAAGACTTAATGGTGGCCCGAAGGACTTAACATCGTGCCCGAAGGACCTAACGATGACCTAAAAGATTTAACATCTGGCTTCACGCTACTATGGCTACCGTCGTTTGGCCTCCCGCTACTATGGCTGTCGCATTATGCCTGAAGGACTTACTGATGGCCCGAAGAACTTATCACCATGCTCGAAAGACTTAATGGTGGTCTGAAAGACTTATCATCATGCCCGAAGGACTTACTGATGGCCCGAAGGACTTAACATCTGGCTTCATGCTACTCTGGCTACAGCCATCTGGCCTCACGCTACTATGGCTGTCGCATCATGCCCGAAGGGCTTACGGATGGCCCAAAGGACTTATCACCATGCTCGAAAGACTTAATGGTGGCCCGAAGGACTTAACGTCGTGCCCGAAGGACTTACCGATGACCCGAAGGATTTAACATATGGCCTCACGCTGCTATGGCTGCCGATCTTTTCTTTCCTTAGTAAATTCTTTGACAATTCTTAAAATACTTGTCTAAAAACAAGCAAAAATTGACATGCCTCTATCTATATGATGCATGCAATGTCGTGCTCTTTTTTTCTTCTTCTTTTCTTTTTTCTCTATTTTTTTTCTATCTTTTCTCTCTTTTACCTCTTTCTTCTTCTTTTTTATCATCATTTTTTTCTCACTATCTTTTCTTTCTTTTTCTTATTTCTTCTCTTATTTCTTCTCTTTTTCTATTCTAAAGTCTTATGCTCTAGAAAGTTATTTCTCAGATTTCCTTTCTTCTCTTCTGTTGTAGTATGCCCTTTGATCCGTTATTTATCTGATTCATGTCTTTTAACCCTTTCGCGATATAATTCTCTCTCTTTTTTTCTTTCTTTTTTCTTTATTATTTTTCTTTTTATTTTTCTTTTTATTTTTAGATATGTTTTAAAATCCTATGCCCTAAAAAGTCATTCTTCAGACTTCTCTGTTTCCTTTCTTTTTTGCAGTATGCTCAGTTTTGATCTTCATTTCTGTCAATTTTTGTTAAATGAGTACCCGCTCTTGTTCTTTTGCACGAGCACTTGCCTTTCTTCTTTGGGGTCTCTGCCCGCTTCACAAACAAACTCTATATCATGCATGTGCAGAGATTCTTACCATTATTCCTATTCTGTATTGCCCTACTCGATCATGAGCTCGACTACCTTCCAACTCCTTTGACCCAACATTCTGAGTACTTGTTAGTTTCGTCATTGAGGTGAGCAAAATGCTTCTATGTTCTGAACTTAATCTCAATCTTCTTGATACCTCTTGACGGGAACCATTTCTCGATCCCTGTGCTTTAATTCTTTGGAGACTCAATGTTTACCTCTTATCGTCCCCCGTATTTTGTAATCTCATTCTCGTACTGGTTCGTCCTTCTTTTTCTTGAACCAACCAAGGCATCATGGCTGAAACCCGCTTCTTGTTCTTGAGCTGTCTGACACATATGCTCTTGTCATCATTTTCATCCTATACATTGTAGGGTCGTTTTTGGTTAGGTGCTCCAATAATATCCGCAACCTTGTGTTCTGGATCTTATCTCTGAAGTAATACATGGAAATCTTTGTTGCTTTAACTTGTCAATTTGTTGATTGGCATTCCACTAAAGGGTATCATTTAGATTAACATACAGGATCTTGAAATCACAGAATAGGAGCTCTGGATATCAAGTACAAGAGCGTCTTAGATTCAACCATTCAGTAATTCAAGGTTGTGAAATCTTCCCAGGTGACTCGGTTCATCCTTATGATTGCCACGTTACTGCAGAATACTACTCTTTCTCAATTCTCATTATCTGCTCCGCCCCCAAAAAGGGTGGGCTTGTATGACCACTCGAGCGAAGAATATTACTCTAAGAATAGAGTTCTAGGTGGTGCGAGTTTTAATTTTACCTATGCTATCGTTTATTTTTCTCTTCATTTCTTCTCTCTTCATTTCTTTTTCTCATTTTTCTTTTTTTTCTCTTTTTTTTCTTTTCTTCTTTTTTTCTCTTTTTTCTATTCTTTTTTTACGCTTTTATCATTATTTGAGGAAATCAATTCGTCACAGTCCTTTGTCTTGAGGACAACGATGGAGCAAACAACATTGCCCCAAGTTACTCGGCATAGTCACGATTTGAAAATATTACCATCACTCATGAAGCTAAGGTTTCTTGAACTAGATGATGTATTGCCACCTTATCGCTTCAGCGGAGTGCCCCAAAATTCTCACACTCTTATCCGAACAATCCTATTACCAGGTTTCGAACATAGGGCTGCTTTTTATTATTCTTTTCTCTTTCTTTTTTTTCTTTTCTTTCTTTCACTTTTCTTTCTTTTTTTCTCTTCTTTTTATCCTTCAATTTTCCCTTTTTTAAATTCTTATTTTTAATTCTTTACTACCTAGAAGATTATGCCTAGAGTTTCAATTTCAAGCAACTCTACATGGCTGACATTCGGAGCTTTTTCGTCCTTGAATGTCATCGAAAGAGTAGTAATCTTGCTTTGCTGACCAGAGTCTGGTAGGGAAGATCATACCTCATCGTTGTCACAACATCCATCTAATGTCACATCTTGCAATTGATATCCAATGTCCTACAAAGGCAAGAAAATATACATCTATGTGCTTTCAAGAAAATTGTATGTTAAGCGAAATGTGTTATTTATTGGAATAAAAATCAACAAACATGCCTATTCACAAAAGATCTTTACCACATGTGGGCCACATGTAGTAAAGTTGATTCCTTGTATTACTTCAGGAAAGTCTTTTAATGTAGAGACATCTCTGCTTCCTCAGCACTATGCAGACTTGCCCCTCATCCTTGGTCCTCCACTGCTGGATCAGCTCTTGTGTCAAGGTCTCATCATTGACCAGCTTCTTGATCTCCTCCAATAAAGGTCTACATTTTTTGGTGGGATGTCCCGGTGCCCCCATATGGAATTCGCATGTGCTACTCGAGTCAAAACTATGGGCAGATGGATCAAATGCAATCTTCATCAGTCTAGAAGCAAGATATTGACCCCTACCAAATGAGGCCATATGTCTGAGATGGATGCTCCGAACACTTCCAAATTTGTGCTCGTCCGAGGAATTTTCCTTGATGACCCCGAGGTGTTAGTCTGTCTTCTTCTTTTACGGCCACGCGAACCCTGGAGATGACACTCATTTACCTCTCCGTCTTTATCTATCTTATCTTTGATTCGGTCCTTGGACTTAGACCCCAATTTTTCTTCTTTGATTGCGTATTCTATCCTCTCTCCAATCGTCATGAAATCTTCGAATCTGTTTCTCGATTTATCCAACATCACATCGAAGAAAAGAGAGGGAAGCGTTGCATGGAACAGGGGAGTCAACTCTTCTTCAGCTATAGGAGGCTGGACTTGGGTCGCCAAACATCGCCACCTTAGTGCATATTCCCTGAAGCTTTCATTTGGTCTCATTTTCTCATTCTGAAGAAACTGATGACATGGCGTTAAATCTAAAGCATATATGTATTGACTCAAGAAGGCATTAGCAAGGTCACCTCATGTCCTAACTTGGTTTCTTTTCAAACAGTTATACTACACTGCTGCAGGTCCCGTCAGGCTATCGTGAAAATAGTGGATCAACAACTTTTCAGTCTTCATGTATCCCTCCATTTTTCTAAAAAACATGGTCAAGTGAATCTTCGGGCAGCTGGTTCCATCATACTGCGCAAATCTGGTAATCTTGAAATCCAGAGGAATGACCAAATCAGAGAGTAGGCAGAGTTCCCTCGTATTGAAAGCATTTATCTTTTCTTTCTTCTTCAACTCTTTCTCGATTCTTTCTTTTAGCTGGTCAAGCCTCGACTCTTTAGTTCGTTCCATTTTCCAACTAATTCTGCCATCGAATCCCAAGTATTAAATGATGAAGTGCCATGCGATGATAAAACTATTAAACAATGCAAAGGACGTGATGCAAATGCAATGCATGAATGCAATAAGGCATCGATTCCGCAAGTGATTTGTCCCTATAGGACATCTTTCACTCAGACCGAAGGTTTCATTACATCCGTTATTAGGGGTTTACAGATAGCGGTGAACCTTAGCACCTAATTTCTTAACCTAATTCAATAGCCCCATCAACTTTTCTTCGCGATCCAACGCTGGATCCATATTCTAGCTTATCGGAGCTACTACATAAGCTAAATCTGCTACCTGTTGAGCTACTTGTCGGGCTTGAGTCATAACAATCTTCATGTTTCGGTCTTTCTCCTGTATTGTCTGCTCGGCCTTTTGTAGCTTGACGGTCACTGTCTCAGCACAAATCTTTCTGGTACGTAAAGAAGTCTTGAGCCTCGCTATCTGTTCTTTGAGTGCTGTGTTTTCCATTTGAAAGGCTTGTGATTCCTCTCTTTCCTGCTTCAAACTTGATTTCAGGATATCGTCCATGGCCATACTGCTTTCCAACTCACTTTGGAGAACGTCACGTTGGCTCTCAACTTCTTTCATCTTCTGTGACAATGATTTGGCTTTATTTTTACCAGTTTTGCATTTCTGCCTCCAGCGTTCTAAATCGTTCCTCAACCGAATCATACCATTAATCCACTCTTCAGCGGTGTCACCCAGACCGACATTCTTGAATTCAAAGTGCAGCTTTTGGTACTCGTCTTGTATGCTCTTTAATTTCATGCTCAGATCGTGCCTCTCATGCTCGAGCTGGCCGTACATAGATGCAAGTTCATCTTCTGAAACGCTTTTATTCTTGACTCCTGAATTTATCTCGCTTGAGTGACACACTTTTGTGTTACCCGAACCTTGGGCTGGGCGTTAACCCTCATTCGACTTTGCCCCTCGGGCAACGGCTGGTTCGCTGTAGCATCAAGGTTGTCCGTATTCGAAACCTAAAACTCCTATTCTGGTAAGATCTTGAACTTTGTCCTTTAGGGCTCTACAATTCTCAGTGTGATGACTCGAATCGCCTATGTGGTAGCTGCACCAGACACGACTGTTGTAACCCTTCGGATAAGGAGGTCTCTTTGGTACAAACGTCACCAATACGATAAGGCTCCTTTCGACAAGCAATGGAAGTAGTTCGGTGTATCTTATGGGTATAAGATAATGCCTTCTGATGTCATTAGATTCTCGAACTTCCCCTGGTCATGCCTCTGTTCCCTTGGTATCTACCCAGATATGCCGCTTGTCTGTTTCTTGAGATTAATCACAAAGGGATTCGATTTGTCGTATTTAACGGTGTTGTCTATCTTGACATTTTGACCATTATGTTCCACATTCTGATCCTTGATCGATTCTTTTCTGAGTTCGACAGGCTACTTGCCTTTCATCATAGCATTCATCTGGTCCATCATCTCGGCTATTTGCTTCTTTAATTTTTGTACTTCATCTCGCTTGCTACCAGAACTGACACTGCTTACCGAATCTGTTATGGAGTCCCTGAACGATCCTTCTTCTGCTGTCCCTGGCCTAGTCTCGGGATGGAACTCTGGAATTGGACCTCATTTCTTTAGGTTAAAGAACCTTTGGTCCATCATGAACAATCTTCTATTATGGGAGAAACCACTTGGGAATCAATACCCTATGTAATGCGAATGCGATAATATATGCAAAAACAAAACAAAAAAGGAAACAAGTCAGTACCGGACAAAAACAATAAGTACACAATAAAAAGGCCAAATTAAATGTGATAAACAAACAAAGCAATCCTATTTACATCCCGTCTAATACACCTAGGTTATCCGCATGGTTCTAACAGGGTGGGTTTCTATGTTCTCTATATGCAGTTTTGGTGCTAAGAGGTACCCGAACTATCCTTGTTGTCCCCTACTAAGAGTAGCAAGGCCCCCGATCATCACCCATTATAGGCTCATTTCAACCGGGTTCAATTTAGGGGGACCCATTCGCTTATGCCTGCACGAAGGAAAGATATCCTTACGAAAGCATAAGGTACTCGAGCCCCGAAGGTACTTGCTAGGCCTACACGGAGGAACGATATCCTCACGAAAGATTAGCGTTTTCCCCCCACTTAAAATGACGGGTTTATATGCCAAATTTTAAATGCGTTAAAATAAACGCGCAATCATAACCAAATGTTAGTTTAATAGTCACTTTAATTCGGAACTTCCAATATTAATAAAGCGATAATTATTATTAAAAAAGCTCGACTCTCTTTATTTTTTGAAAAATAAAAAATGGTCCCCACCGTAATCGCCATCTGTAACGATGTCCCTTTCACTAAAAAAACGAGGGTTCCAAAGGTGTTTGGGGGTCTTTCGGGTATTTAAAAATATATTCCGCGGGTTTTTTTTTAAAAACCGAATTTTATTTAAAATGGAGTCGCCACCAGCCACTTAGGTAGGTCGGACACCATAAAACCAGAGATTTAAAAACTGTTAGGTTCGGGAGTCAGTTACGGATGGGGAAGGATTAGCACCCCCACGCCGCCCAAAATTGGTACTTTAATAATTACCGATTTATTAATACTAAAATTTCCGGATTAAAGTAACGATTAAATTAAAATTTGGTTATAAGTGCGAGTAGATTTTAAAGGCCCCGTTATCCGAGAGCAAACGCCCAACCACCATCATTACTCCTGATATTGGCCCCGTTTACGCTCGGATAAAAGGGCACCACATTGACAATTTATATCCCATTATGCAACCTTGAGCTAATTAAATAAACATATAAAACATTCACATGGAGATGGTATGTAAAAAAACATAAAAAAGGGAATACTACAAAATTAAACAAGAAAATAATAAAACAAATGAACAAAAACGACACATCATAATAATAAAAAGGCAAAATAAAGACATGAACAAGACAAAACATTCTTTAAAAACTAAATTAATTAATCCTAACATACTTAAACACATACATGACATGATACTAAAACATAAAAAAAGAATATCATAATATTAAACAAAAATAATAAAATGCATGAGCATAGATATAAATGACACATACAAGGATCTAGACAAAACGTAAATAAAACATATGCACATAAACATGGTAAGAGATATGCTTCAAGGTTAAATTAACTAAATATAATATCCTTAGGCACCTAATAACACAAATGTAATATGCATGACATGATATAAGACATAATACTAAAATGACAAAACCACATTATCGCCACATTACACTAAAACTTTATCACGTGATACAAATTACATACATATGCCAAAAACACGTCACGATATTAATATGTAACAAAAATCATTCATTTTTAATATGTATCCTAAAATACAAGACAAAAACAAGACATACTATCATACATATATTCAAGATAAACAACTAAACTAAACATGATCACTTAATCAAAACACAAGTATGTAACATGAACAAATGAACCAAATGATACATTAGCACGATGAAACACATATCATAAAAACATGAATGAGTGCACATAATACGTCAACCTAAATAAATAAAAGATCATGAAGAAACACATAAACATGATGTACAAACGAAATTAAAACATAGCGTACGAAAGAGACATATATAACACGGACAAAATAAATTAAAACACAAAAAACATAATATCACAACTAAATTCACATGATAAAAACATAAAGACATGTAATGCGAGAAAAATAAAAAAACATAGGAGCGTGAAACATAAAATGGCAATGTAATTATACCAAAACACAAAAGCGTTACAAATAAAATCAGATAGAGGGACCGAAATAAAATAAACTGAAAAAGAACACTTAAATAAACCAAAAAAACAAACATTTGAGGACCAAATTATAACCCGGGAAGAACTTGCAAGGACCGAAAACGTGATTAAACCAAAGGGCGAGCTCGGAGTGAAAAACCCAAAAACGCGAGATGGCTTAGTGGGTGATTTTACCGTTTGAAAACTAATTTGGTTTGATTTGGGGCTTAAATTGAATTTTTTAGAAAACAGAGAGGGACCGATCTTGTAACATACCCATGCGACGAGCCCAAAACAAAAAATCTAGAAACGTGGGGGGATTAAAGCCGTTATTATACCATTTTTAAAACAACCAGGTCTATAAATAAACCCCTTTGGCCCGAAATCTGCCTCTTTGGCATTTTAAAAATTTGACTCCAAAAATAAACTCCCCCCCTTTGTTATTCTCTCAACCCGAAACCAAATGAACCTACATCGGCCGCCCTATTCTCCAGAAAACGGCGAGCTTCCTCCGTATGTGCCGTTGTCGGCCGTCGCTCGCCGGCACCGGTGACTAAAAAAACCCAAATGACTCCCCTCTGTCATCTAAGCCCGAAACCAACCTTGTATTCGAGGGATCAACCCCTTATTAACCTAGATCTAGAAAAACCTGAAGCAAAAGAAAACATTAAAAACACCCCGACCAGAGACAACCCCCTCTCAGTCAGCTCACCCCATCAGGGCTTGTCGCCGGCCAGAGGAGATTCACGATGGTCAGATAAGTTCTAAACCCTTTGTATTTTTGCTCTTTATTTTTTATGATTTTTATTTTTGAAATAAGCATGCACGTAAAAAAGGAGAAGAGAATACCATTGCCATCTTTTTGTATTCCTCCTCAAAAACTGATCGTTGTTACAATTTTTTGGTTGGTTTACATATATCCCCCCCACTTTGTTTTGGTTGAAACAAGATATAAAAATACATATTTTTTGATCAGATTTGGTACTGATGAAATCGATTTTTTTTAGGTGCATGTCCATTTGGTGGGAGCCGGTGAGGAGTAGCGTGTAAGGCGGCAGAGGGAGCATGTGGCGTTGTCCGTCTTGTCAGATTCACTCACGATCTGATCCAACGGCTTTGATTGCATGGGAAATGAATGGCCTAGATTTGGTATTGGAATGAGCAAATCTGCCTTTGATCTCGACACGTGGCAGAGGAAGTGGAAGCAATTGGAGATGGAGATGGAAGCAATTGGAGAAGCGCGGAAGCTACACATCCAAGAATTAGAGGAAATCCGACGAAACGCTTACGACAATGCTCAAATATTTAAAGAGAAAACAAAAGAATTCCACGATCGAAGAATATCCTTTAAATTATTTACAATTAACCCAAAAGTTTTGTTGTTTAACTCAAAACTTAAACTTTTTGCAGGCAAACTTTGATCGAATTGGCTCGGCCCATTTACGGTAACTCAGGTTTTTCCTCATGGCACAGTGGAGATAGAAGACAATTCTGGAGCTCGATTTAAAGTAAACGGCCAGAAGTTGAAGCCGTATTATGAGAACGCTCCAGTAGGATTAGCCGAGGAGATCGAATTAGAAGAACCTACGCTTTAAAATCGGCTCGTCAAGCTAACGACGTTAAATAAGCGCTGGATGGGAGGCAACCCATTTTTAATTTATTCTGTTTATTTCTTTTTGTTACAATTTTTTTCTTAATTTATTTTTTTCTTTCTATTTTATTTTTGCATTAAATCATTTGCTATCCCTTGTTGATGATCGTATTTCGCATCAATTATGTGCAGGTTCTTCAAGCATGGAGCAAGTTAGCATATCCCTTTTAATTGGTGCACTATAGCCGGCCCTTATAGAATCAAATTTTAAAATTTCTATATCATAATCGGTCAAATTTTGACCCAATCTTGTTGCCTTGTGAGATTATATGGGCCCCACTTGTGATAAGATATCACAATCCCTTCTAAATTTAATTCTTTTACGTTTCTCAAACCTACACTATTACCCTTCTTCTTCTTCAGCCATTCCCTCAAACCAACCAGCCCTCACCCACGACAACCTTCGCTTGCTTCAACAATGGTACGCACAAGGGATCAAGCACGCCGGATCCCCCAAACACCTGCACCCTTTATGCTCGGCGACTATCGTCGGATGGTACCACCGTAGTTCGTGGCGGTGGCTAGCAATTCAGACTCACAACCCGCTCCTCCCCTGCCTCCTTCATGTCGCAGCCGTAGGCAGCAGCAGAAGGCGGCCACCACTCTGCCGAACAACCAGGAACCAGCCACCGATCACTCAACTGGCCAGTCTGCTCGTTTGATGAGCAGTAATGCAGCTGCCGGGTCTTCACGCCTTCGACCACCGCGTAGCCAGCCGACACTGTCATCCCCTTCCTTCCACTCTATGTCTTCCGCCGCGTCCTCACAGTCGATGCCAAATACCACCGATGCTGACCAGCCACGGTAAGACAGATCCTCAAGGAGGTCGTCACCGTCCTTTCGTTCCATGTACAGCGATGCTACGTTTTCTCATCCCCTGCATCCGTCCCCGCCGCATCAAACACCCGAGGTAAATTCTGATTTTATCTCTGTTGCCCCTATACTAATTTTCCATCTGGTTTTTGGCTTTACAGACACCATCGGAGCTAATCTCCACACGAACAGCCTATCGATGGAACAACCGGACTTTGAGCACGGATATCCTTTTGACTAGCCTGCCTCATCCCACTCGAACAACGAACGTCCGGATTCCCCACCATTCGCGGAAAGTTCAGGAAACAGTGCTATTCCGAATGACCACACCAATCAAGAAGAGCGTTTCGAACGCTATCGACGTGGGCGCAAATATTCATTTCCAACCGAGGAGGTTTTACATGGCTACTTGGAGTTTGTTGGCAACGACTTGGAGAGATTTAATCACATTCGCCACCGCCACTTTCAAGTTTGTAAGTATATTCCTCCCCAAACTCTAGAAAGTTTGCACTTGCGCGAGTCTGTCATGCAGTTCTTTGATGCGATTGGATGGACAACTTATCCGAAAATTAGATGTAACACATATTATGAACTGGTTTTTGAGTTTTATGCCACGTTTTCTTTTGATAAAAATCATGTTATTTATGTGCACTCTCCTGATGTCGTATCCTTTCGACTGCTTGGTCAGAATTTTTCAATGTTAATCATGGAATTTAATTTTTATATGGGATTCGTGATAGATGTCACGGATCCTGGGTATTTAACTGCTTTACTTGAGATTCCGCAGGATTTTGACAGTAACATATGCTATGAAACTTTTACTGGCTTGACGGGTTCAGTATACGATCTGCGTATGACGAAATGATGGGCCATTCATAATCCAGCACTTCGCTACATTCATCGCTTCCTTGCGTACAGTTATTCCGGCCGTAATGACACTTCTTCCAATTTAAGTAAGGTCAAACTTTTCTTTTTATGGTGTATGCAAGTCGGCATTAAGGTAAATTTAGGCTTTTGGTTTGCCTATGCCTTTGAGCGTGTTGCGCGGACTAATCGCCCACTTATTCTTGGTCCTTATATCACACACCTCGCATCTCGTCTTTTCCCTCTAACATTTGATCATTCGCAGTTTACTTACGCATTTTCCATGAATGTTTTGGATGCGAGGTGCTTGGATACAATGGGTCTTCTAGTCGGTACTCCCGATGCGCCATATATTGTTCCTCCGGGCACTAGTGCACCTCGTAATAAGCGCGTTTTCCTTCGGAGGCCGGTTTCTTGACCCGCACAGGACAACAATCCGCAGCCGAATGTTAACGAGCGCCTGAACTTCATTAAAACCAATATTGTCGAAATCACATCCTTCATTCGCCGGGCACATCTCGTCGAGGACGTGGGCGTAGACGACATTAATCGGGGAGTATTTTCACCCTCTCTCTCTTGCACTTTATTTTTCCATAATGGGACATTATGATTAAGTTGGGGGTGGAATTAGAAATCAAATTGACTCTCACTTATGCTTTGCGATTGAAATTAAGTTGTTTCTTGATTAGAATTGTTGATGACCTTGGTTGCTAGTCTCTTGTTTGATTTAATTTCTTTGCATTTCTTTGTGAATTCAATCTTGTTCTTGTTGAATTTAGGATGCATGATAGCATGTCATGAATAATTTATGTAAATTTTTCTTGGTCGTTTCATGAATTTGTTGATTGAATTGGATGCATGACTTAGTTCAATAGACCTTTTCTGTGAGTTTTGAGCCTAATGAGCATATATTTTTATTCTTGCTCTTTGTTTCAATTGAGTGTGCCAAACTAATTGATTGCGTTCTAGAACTTGTAACTCGATGCTTGTTGAGACTACATATTTTGATTATGATGCTCTAATATGACAGAGGCATTAGGATTAAATCAACTCCTCTTACCAAACAAAATAGCCTACCCTTTTATTTATTTTTCACTTAGTGAACCATTTTTGAGCCTTTAATCCTTTTTCTTTGTTTACCGTATCATTAAGCCAAGCCTATTTTATTTTTGTTTTCTTTCAATTATTTTTGTCACCCTTTTTCAGGACAAGTTGAGGTTATTCCAAAGCGGAAAAAGAGAGAAAAAAAATCAGATTCGAATCAGTTTGAAAAAAATACTGTACAGAAAAATAAATAGTGCAGTGCAGAAAAAAACTGTGCAGAAAAAAAACACTGTGCAGAAAAATAAATCAATGCAGTTTGGTTCGAACAGTGCAGGAAAATACAACGCAGAAAAATTGCAAAATCGTGCAATGCAGTTCGAATATACGGTGCTGTTCGAACAGTAAAAAAAAGCAGAAAAAAGGGGACAGTTCGAATGAAAAAAAAATGATTGATTTCTTCTCCTCTCTTCGAATAAATTCTTTTGAATAATTTTACTTGTCTTGACTTTTTAAACCTCATTTTCGGCCTTTTATCCTACCCGGACCTTAACCCCGTTACAGCCCATTTTAAGTCCTCTTAATTTTTGCATCATTTTTATATTAAGTAGTAGAGATTAGATCTAGTTACAAGCCTATGGTAACGAGTTGATTAGTTTAGGCTTGAGCGATTCTCTTACCCGAAATATTTGAGCGAAATGAGTGAACCAATGTGAGGAGCTAAGTCTTGTATTCTTTGAAATTGGTAGACGATTGAAATGCCTTGGTCGATTTACACTTAATTGATTATGCCATGATTGATTGATCTTGAATTTCAATATTTACTTGATTTAGTTTACTTTAGAAATCTTGGAAATTCTATGGAATTAGAGTTAGCAACTTAAGGTTCTTAGCATGATAATTGAGAAATGCTTGAGGACAAGCATTGAATAAGTGAGAGGGAATTTGATTAGTGCTTAAATTATGCATTATTCTATCTCTAATTACTCATTGATTGATTGTTTTAAGTTGTTAATGTGGGCATTTTTGTTCATTTTCCATGCAGGACAGTAGATTCCAGGAATATTGCTTAAATTGCTGAAATTGTGCAATTTTTTATTTTCTCGATTCATGGCTGGATTAGTGGGCATGAATCTAGGCATGAATCTGATTGGACGCCACGACAGCAACTTCTAGAAGACGCCGTGTCAGCAGCAACAATAGCTTATCAGCCGCATATCAGATAACTTATCAACCGGATTTTAAATTCAAACTTTGGATTTATCTTTTGTAATTAATTTAAATAATTTAGGATTTATCTCTTATCTCTTTAGGGTTATTTTTAGGGTTTTAGGCTGCTATAAATACCCCATTTGGGGCAAACTCAAATATCTCATCTCATATTCTCATTCTTAGCTTTGTTTTTACTTTTAAGGTTTTATAAAATTCTTTCTTTTCTTTAGTTCTTGCTTTAAGCTTCTTTATTTATTTTTCTTTTATAATGCTAAGTATGATTTTCATCATAATCATACTTAGCTAAATTCTCCATAGCCAAGGGCTAAAGCAATGACTCAATTCCAACGTGAGGATTGAAAAGCACCTAAACAATTTTGGGTATCTCTCTTAGTTTTCTAAACTTAATTTCAAAATCAAAATGATTTCAAAACCAAAGATTGACGTTGGTCAGGATGTTGTTTTGGTTAAATGTGTGGGAGGAAGGATCGGGTATTGAAGCACTTTCGATTTCCTGGGAACACACTTAGTAAAATTGTCTGCTAAGAGGAAACTGAGATCGGAATCAGTTATTATTGAAACGACATAGTCCGAGTCGGCTTACTTATTTATTTTTGATCTACAACATTGTTGTTGATTAGATCAATTTCCAAAATCGATATCAAAGATGGCACTTGGGTATTCGGTATATAAGGCACAGTCACAAGGATTGATCCTTGTAGGCGAGTAACCAACGTGAACCCCGAAGTGAAAAATCCTTATTCCAATGATCCGAGAAAACTGAGTCAAAGCAAAAGCCCGAGACTAATCTTTACCGTATTTAATCCACTTCCTAAATTTTGTCTACAATCTCTTATTATTTTTACTTAATTCACAAATCCTCACCATACTTAAATATTATTCAGCTCTCTTCTTGGCTCACCGATTGAACAAACATAAATCAGGAAATTCTCTTAGTCCCTGTGGGATCGACCCTTACTTCTCTTTTACTACGTTAGAATTCCTTTATTTATTATTTGAGAAGAAAGAATTATTTTGACGTGAAAACGACGCATGTCAATGAACCAATTCAGATAAGCTATGGTAACACTGAAACCCAATCTGTTCCTTCTTTTAGTGACAACATGTGATGTAGAACCCAACAAAACTATCCATCAGATTGCCAAAGGTCAGGTTGGTTCAATTCTTTCTGTGAAGGTAATGTTTCTTTCATTGAGATTTTATTCAGGGCTAAGTCAAGGATTACTCTATCAATCAAACAGTTGGAGGAAGATCCACTGCTGGAAACATTGGACAAAGTGATTCCCAGGGTTTGTGATTTGAAGTTGTGATCAATGATCCTTCAATTCGAATAACAGTTTCAGTTCCATTGATATGAAGAGAAAAAAGTTTCATTGGTTAATATTGGATTTACACTTCTCAGGATGGTTCAGCTGATTCCGATTCCTTGACCGCAAGCAACAATAGTACCGGTGAACCGCTTCCGGGGCTCGACCTGATATTTAAAGAGCTTCTGCAGGAAGATGGGTATGGTTTCATTTCTTTGTTTGGATTGTAGCATTTCTCTTTGGTGCTTGATAGATTATGCAGATCCTTATTCTGTAATATTCATGTTCTGGTCCAGTATAAATGATGTACGGATTAGTCGACAAGTGTTCGACAAGCGGGTAGTCTCTCATGAGCTTCGAATTCATTGGTGTCCTCAAATGTAAGTTGCTTGGACACCAATGGTGTCCTCGAAAGCTTCTAATTCCTTTTTATATATTTAGAGGAATATATCTCCGTATCCATGTCTGAAAATGTACAGGACATAGATTTCGTACCAGACAAAGAAAATGAAATGTTCGGATAATGAATCCTCATTAATCTGTCGATCATACACGGTTGCAGCCTGCAGGCACCACCTAGTGACAATATGTTCACCCTCCTAGCTCGTGTAGGAAGACAGGTAAACCCGTCGTACAATCGTTTCAGTTCGTTCGCATCTTCGAGTTTCAGTTGAATTTTATTTGGCTTTCAGGTTCAGGAGATTCAGCTGGCAACATCAAGAAGGTATCAGGAAGGCTTTACAGCGAGTTCTCGAATGAGTTCCTTGATTCCGATTTTTCGCAGCAACACTGGTGGTCGTTTCTGGTTATTTATCCAGTTCCTATCTTTTCT
This sequence comes from Hibiscus mutabilis, assembly GCA_019671005.1. Classification (NCBI taxonomy): domain Eukaryota; kingdom Viridiplantae; phylum Streptophyta; class Magnoliopsida; order Malvales; family Malvaceae; genus Hibiscus; species Hibiscus mutabilis. Next base: position 88,893 of record JAGYYJ010001630.1, read on the forward strand.
TTCTACTTATGATCTTGTTTTCCAGTTTAATGTTTACCTTGTACAAAAAGTTATAGGACTGGAGAACACACTCTAAATCTATAAATGTTAATACTAAGATTTATATCATACACTTATGATGTGTAAATATATAAATTATCGGTCAATCGATTAAATTTTATTTGATTGATCACTGAACTTCGAATTACTCTTGCTTTCATTACTCATGTACTAAATTAGACATATGAGGGTAATGTGACAACCACGTCTGCTAACGTAGATTACTTTTTGTTTATGCGGCAACAATGTCTTTTATTTTTTTTCTCCCAAGGATGAAACTTTTATAACTTCATCCTTGTGTTACACTGACGTCGAAATCGTCATTCTCTGACGTCTTCTCTGACCATTGAAGACACCAACGAACTCGTCTCACGTATCCTTCCACTCTATCATTTTAGATTTTTTTCTAAAATCTCTTTAAAACTCGCAAAACTCAACCCAAAAATCAAAATTTGTAAAATCCCAAACTACTCTGATCTACAATCTCCACCGTCTGATCAATGTGGAATCGTAATATTTAGCCCATCTTCTCCTTCTCCACCACCCAGTTTTGGAATTTGTAAGAAGATGCTTCATCTTCATGAAGTCAAAGGGAATCCGAAACTAAGAGTTTTCACAAAAAAATAAAGTTTTGGACCAATTTCACAATTAAAAAAAATAAATGCTCAGTCATAATACCGTTAATTATTTAATGGCAAAGTAACCAAAACAAGAGTAATTTGAAAATTTGATGATTAAATTGAAAATTTTTAAATTTCAATGACCACAATAAAAGTGAGAATTCGATGCAACATACATGAAGGTGTAAATTCGAATATGTTTAAACATCCAATTTGGTAATTCAAACTCCATAATGAATGAAGGACCCCTTCGATTGGTAGTAAGTATAGGTTTGCTTTCATTAGTTGGAAAAAATGGAAGACATAAGCCAAGTTTATGCGTTGAAATTCTTTTCAACCATTCAATTCAATGTATTCACACTTCATCTCCTCGTCCTGGCCCATCCAAGTTGACATAAACCAAGTTTCCACCACCCTTGATTACTACTCCATATTTTTATTTGTTTTTATTATATTCCAAGTAATAAAATTTTGGAACTTTTTTATAAAAAATAAATTATTTTACTTTTAGAAAAATACATTTTTTATTTTTTTTGAAAATTAGAAAAACTTTTTTTGAGAGTTTTAAGATTTTTATACTATGTTTTTATTTTTTTTTACAATTTTTTCGATTGCTGCATTTACATTTTTTTGGAGACAGCTTTAATAGTAGGTATTGATTTGACAATTGGCTAGACTACATTTTCTAAAGAAAAAGGAGAAAGGACTAAAGAGAAATTCTATAGAGAAAAATTGGAAAAAAAAACTTGTTTCTAGAGACAGGAATTATCTACAAAATTCTATTGAGGAGTATCAGCTTGGAATTGTGCTCAGGACTAACGGCCGATGGATTTTGACAAAATAATTTGAGGTCTAATTAATATTTTTTAAGAATTTAGTAAGACTTAATGAAGATTTTTAATAATTTTGAAGGGTTTTAATTAAAAATATTCAAAAATTTCAAGTCTTAGTAAGAATTTCTAAAAGTTTCAAGGGCTTAGTTATTTTTTTAAAATTGAGCGGTATAATGTAAATTCTCAAAAATTTGGGGGACCATCCGTTAAATTTATTAGGGTGGACTATTTTTTGGTCATATTTTTGGTTTGGTCATTTAACTTTATTTTTTTAAAATTTAATCACTAAAATTTCGAATCTCGAGCGTTAGTCGTTTAACACAAATGCCAAAATGTTGTGTTTTGGCCTTTTATTTATGAAATTTTACTAAAATTTTAACTTTCCTTTTCCAATGGCCGAAAATTTTCTCTACTCTCGTTTGACTGCCACCGATAATCTTTTTCAACATAACTAGTACAAAAGTATTCCTCTTCTCCCCTCGAGATTGACTAAACTCAAACTAAAGCTTTAACCTTATATTGGTCTGATTTGTAGTCTCCACCGTTTTATCAGCGTGAAATTGAGATATATTATTTTTCTCTTCCTTCTCGATCTCGTCATTGTTCGAATTTGGAAGAAAATACTTTGACGTCGGTAAATCAAATGGAGTTAAAAATATGAATTTGAGAGAAAAGTTTTAGGGTTTTTTGTGAATAAATTTACCCCAAAAATAAATAACGTTAAAGACTTAATGGTCGAGTGACCAAAATTAAAAAGTTTAGTGATGAAATTGAAAATTTTTAAAGTTGAGTGACCAAAATAGAAATACTAATAAATTGGCTAGACTACGTTTTCTAAAGGAAAAAAAATGAGATAGTGACTAAGGAAAATTGAAGAGAGGAAATGTGGAAAAAACGGATTACTTCAAGAGACGGGAACTACGTAGCCAAGGCTAAAAATTTATGGACTTTCAATGACCAAGCCTAATCTCCATTAATAACAATTCAAGTTGAGAGAAATTAAGAGAGAATGGGCATTCTTGTAGTGTTTTACTTCATCCTCCAGCTACCATGGCTAACACTGGCGGCCGATTCCGATTGCAACGAGATATGTGGGGCTGTTGCTATTCCGTTCCCATTCGGAATCAAACTCGGTTGCTATATCAATCCGTGGTTTCGAGTCACATGCAACGAAACCGCTAAGGGGCCAAAGCCTTTCATCGGCAGCATCAATCTAGAGTTGCTCGGTAAATTCCGGCCATACGACAAGTTCGTCGCGGTCAAAAACCCAGTGACTTATCTAAATTGTGGCAATAAAGGAAACAATGGCATCACTTCTGCTGCTAGTGTCAACCTAACAGGCAGTCCATTTTTCTTCTCGAGTAGATACAACCGATTCGGGTCAGTAGGTTGCGGCAATCTCATCTTCGTTTCTCGCAATATTCAAACCGATCCAGTCCTCGGCTCATGCCTGCAACGACGATGTGGTGGTCCTACTTCTAAATTAGGTGGCTGCCATGATGACTTGATTAAAGAAAATCTCACTTCCTATACGGTAAGCATGATAGAGGTCACCAATCCCGGAAGCAAGAGATGCACATCTGCTTTCATGTTCGACCCTAGCATGTTAAAATCATCGGATTTAGATCCTCATTTTCCCTACGATATAAGCATTGCCACGGCGCAAGTTCCGGCGACTCTGGAGTGGAATCCGATCAAATGTGGTTTGGAAGGTAACCTTTGACTATCATCTCTTTAGTTAAAAAGTTGATGAAAAGTCAAGGATAAACTACATTGGAGGTCACTCAATTAATAGTAAAGTTATGATTAGGTCATTTAATTATTAAAAGTTACAATTCAGTCACTCAATTAAAGTTTTAGTTACGATCGGGTCACTCATCTGTTAAAAATACAAACGAACATCCAAAAAGGTTTGGTATAATGACAGTGTTCTAGTCTTCAATACTTACATATTCTACCAATTTAGTCCTAATTTAAAATAATTTAATAAATTTAACCCTTCATATTTAAAAAATATATCAATTTGGTCATTTTTCTTCTCTCAAATTGTTTGTTCATCACCGTTCATAATCATTCCTACTTCGGTACTCTCCATAACCAAAGTTATACCAAACTTGATATTTTCAATTAATCATAAACATGTATATATTTCTATTATTATTATTATTATTATTATTATTATTATTATTATTATTATTTCTAACTTTATATTTTGAGTAATATTTTTGTTATCATTTCATTCAAATCTAGTAGTGCATATTATAAAATATAAAATATAATTATAAATAAATTTAAAAAGGGCTCTAAATTTGAGAGAAGCAAATTGAGTAAATTGATATATTTTTCTAAATAAAAATGGTTAAAGTTATTGAATTATTTTAAATTAGGACTAAATTGGTAGAATAAATAAATTTTGAGAACTAAAATTATCATTATATCAAACATTGTTAGAAGTTCTTTGTATTTTAACGGAGGAGTGACTCGATCGTAGCTAAAACTTTAATTGAGGGGCCCAATTGTAACTTTGAATAATTGAGTAACCTCAAATGTAGTTTATGTAACGCCCTGAACCCAACGTCACAATTGGGCCTCAAGCCTGACCCATAAATAAAATTTTGTAACTAGATTTAACACAAATCGCTAGCATTTCCATAAATCCAACAACATTTTAAAAAAGGACAATACAAAATAGTTAAATCGTTTACATGGAAGGTCCAATTAAAAACAAGGTAATTAAAAACATTCGACATGATCAATAAATCCAAAATAAGAGTTACAGACATAAATCAAGGGTTCTATGAATACATTGCCCGACAAGTCTAAGTACCGTACTCTTAGTCACATCAATAAGCTAAAGTCCTACTCCGATGGGGCTCCTTCGCATGCAACGCGACAACCTAAAAACATGAACGAAAATAATAATTTCGAATGCTGAGCTCATAAAGCTCAGTGGATACACCTCTACTCTACCATGCTTCATTCAAATCGTAAACATAAGCATGTAGCTAGATAAGATAATATGACAATTAAAATGGTACATAGCGCTAACATTAGTCACCCAAACACAGGCTAACATCAACAAAATCATCAAATGAGGCACAAAAGGCCCAACCATACCATACCACAACAACATGAGAGTGAGGCACGGGTCATACAGCATCAGGAACGTATACTCTATGAGTGAGACCGAGTCACATAGCATCAGAGAATACACCTTAGGTGAGACCAGGTCACATAGCATCGGAACATACACCCATACTCAGAATCCTCCATTGAGTATCTTCGAATGAGGTCTGAGTCACATGACATCGGTAATCTCCATTCAATATTTCTCTTACCATGGTGTTGTAAGACGTCTTGGGTATTCGAATCCCATCAATCAAGTGCCCATATGGCACACTACATCATCACATAACCTTACCGTCATATGGTTACTATCAACATATAAGTCACACAAGACTTTTACTGAGTTTTTAAGTTTTATGCTCGAGTATAAAGATATTTCTCAGTTTTACAACTCATTTCAGGCCATTAGGGGTCTATTGGAACGATCGATACAATTTTCCAGTCTTTCAGGTAGAAATCAATATTTTCGGGCATATTGCTTAGTGGATATCGGTATTGGCCCTCGCATACATGTACGGTACCCATTGGATAACGGTACTCATAGCGTACCGATAAGAAAATAGTTCACTGGAATTCTCAAAGCCTTACCGTATAGGTACAGATCAATCGTACTGATACGGTCATACATGGCGTACCGGTATAGGTTAAACATCATACTGGTACCCCATTTAAAGTTCATCTTAATGAAGCAGCGTTCTTAAACCCAGAACACTAGGGTACCGGTACCGATCTCCGAGTATTGATATCGAAGCCCAAAAATAGCTTCTTTAGGCTAAAAAATCATCCCCAAAGCCCCAAATTCGAAACCAATAACCCCTCAAGTTGATCCTATAGTTTATGGGAGGTATTTAGAGTGGTTTACTATCATTTTTACAAGCCATTAACACTTAATTTTGGTTTTGCCATTAACAACCATTTCCAAGCATTCAAACGCCCAAATCATCAAAACAAGTATACAAGGCATCATCCTTAGTATGTGAATGAAACAAAATGAGTCGAAGAAGCTGGAAAGAAACCTCATTGCCACAAGCCTCATGCTTTTCCTTTGCCTTGAGCTTTTGAGTGCTCTCTAACCTCTTACACTACAAAGAGATGTAAAACGGGTTACAATATTATTGGAAGGTCAAAAGATACCAAAGAAAGAACTCTTCAATAATAAATGGAGTTGAATCCTCCATTCTCGTTCTTTCTCTTCAACCCCCACCAAAACTCATATTTTTCCATCCTGATCTACAAAAACCTTCCATTTTTACCTCAAAAGATAGATCATTTAATGTAGATAAAACTGCCCTCAACAACAAATTCAAACTTTACGCTTGATATGATAAAGATTTCACCTTTTTGGGCTCCAAGAAGAAGAAGGAAAAGAGATAAAGAGGATGAATGAGAGAAAGACAAGAGTGATCTCACTCCCTTACAATCTGCAGCAACAATTAAGCTTGCCCACTTTTTCGCTTCAAAAGTAGGAAAATTTACCCTTTTACCCTTTCATCATCCCCAAACTCACATGACAATCCAAAGCTCCAAGCCAACACACAAGATAGCCCACTTAGGCTGCAAAACATCCGCCCAACACCCAAGCCCACATGCTCGGATGAAATGACTAGCGGATGTTGAAATCCAGGTCGTTACAATTTACCCAAAAATCAAAACCTCCTACTTTTTCGATTTAAAGTTCTTATTCCAATTATTAATCTCATACTTATTTGATGCATCGCCATTGAATTTTTTTCCAAAGCGGACTTTTAAAACTGCCACATTTCTTTTTTAATGACTTTAAACCTTAAATTCTAAACTCTAAACTTTAAACCATAAAATTTATTCTCAAACCTTAAAACTTAACCACAAACACTAAACCCTAAACCCTAACTTTTATGCCCTAAAAATTAGGCCCCCGTGGAAAACAAATTTTCCGCAAGAGAAAACCCGTTATTTTAATATCCAAAGATTTCAAATCCAACGGAGGAAACCCAATTTGATAAAAAAAAAAAGAGGAAATCCAAAAGAAGAAAAAAATAAAAACTTAAATTTATCTAACAAAAGGAAAATTAGTTAAATTTTCTGTTAATTCAAAAATAATCGAATTAATTAATTTTAATTTGATTCGGTCAATTATTTTAGAAAAATGTTCAATTGACAAAAAAAATTAGAAATCCGATTAATGTTAACTCGGTTCGGTTAAGAACACCCCTAGCGTCAACTGTAGATTTAGTTCAAGTTCTCTAATCTTATTACTTTTAGCCTTCGTAATTGTCATATAACTTCTCTACCATTAGAGTCATGACTGAAATTTCAGAATTTGACAAGACTAAACTTGACCAAATTAAAGTATAAAGACGAAATTCACAACTTACACATAATACAGGAACGAATAACAGAATTTAACCATTTTATTTAAGTGGTTAATTGGTACTTTTGTTCTCGCTATGAAGCCGAGCTGTGCCAAGAAGTAAAAGGAGGTGAAAACCCACGTTACCCACCTCCACTGGTTAAATCACCAACTCTACCAATACCTTACAAGGATAGCTGTATTGAACGATGTGGGAATATTGATATTACCTTTTCATTTGGAATTAAAGTTGGGTGCTACATGAATGATGCGTTCAGAGTAACTTGCAACGAGACCATTCATGGACCAAGGCCTTCCATAAGTAGCATCAATCTGCAGTTGCTGGGGATTTCATTTTCCAAAAGCATAGCAGTCATCAACAATCCGATAACTTATTCCGATCGACTCGACGGAGATCGAGAAACTAATGTGATTAGACTCAACCTAACAGGCACCCCCTTTGTCTTATCAGATGTCTTCAACAGATTCGTGTCTTTTGGTTGTGGATGTGCTACTTTTCTTAGTAATTCAACTGATGTTAGTCCTGATGGTTATTGTCTGCAACCCCGTTGTGGCAACAATGAGTCTCCCGAATTTAGCTGCTCCTCCGGTATTCCTTCGGGTCTTAGTTCCTTGGCTGTAACCGTGACACCAATTTATCCTAGTAATGGCAACAGTAAGTTTTGTGGATCCGCTTTCATTGTCGACGAACGTTACATCGATTCGGTGGAGAAGATGATTCCGATCCGCAATGACACGAAGAATCGGACTTTGTTTCACGTTCCCACGACGCTGCAATGGGGAACACAAAAACGAGGGTTGTGTGAATTGAGAGAAGGTTCGGACATTGTTTGTCGCTCCGATGGTGAGTACTGTTGGACAAGCTTAAGCCAGACACATCTATGTGTTTGCACCTCGGACCCCTATGTTGATTCTAATGATGTTTGCCAAGGTATCCTCCGTTTTTTTATATTTTTACATGATATTTCTCTAATCCTAACATGCATTGTATAGGTTAAATTACAAAATTCTATCACTCAAACTTTTTTCTTATTCCTATTTTGGTCATTAAACTTTAAAAAAAAATCAATTTGATCACTAAACTTTCGAATTGCTCATGTTTTAGACACTCGCGCGTTAAATCAAACACGAGGGTGATGTGGCAGCCATGTGTGTTGATGTGGACTGTTTTTTGCCTATGTGGCAGCCACATGTTGTTCACATCATTTTTTCTTTTTCTTTTTTGATTTTATCTTCTTCCCCCAAATATGAAACTTTTACAACTTCATCCTTTTGTCACATTGGCATCAAAATCGTCATTCTCCGGCTTCTTCTCCGACCACTCAAGTCACCAACGAACTCTCCTCTTTGTTCTCTTCCACTCTATCAATGTAGATTTTTCGAAAATCTCTTTAAAACTCACAAAACTCAACTCAAAACCAAAAATTGTAAAATCCCAAACTTCTCTTATTTACAATCTCCACCGTCCGATCAACGTGGAATAAGGATATACAACTCATATCCTCCTTCTCCACTTTCCCACCGTTGAGATTTGAAAGAATATGCTCCATCACCGAGAAATCAAAGGGAATCCAAAACCAGAACTATGTTTTTTACAAAAAAAAAAAAGATGAAAGTTTTGGGGCTATTTCATATTTTTAAAAAAAGACAAATGCTCGGTCATAACACCTTTAATTATTTAACGGCAGAGTGACCATAAAATGAACAATTCGGAAGTTCAATAATTAAATTGATTTTTTTTAACTTCAATGAGCAAAATAAGAGTGAGAATAAAGTTTAATGATAAAATATGTAATTGACCCCATTATATAGATCTAACTATTTTATTCATTTCATAAATGGTAGAATCAGGAAAATGTCAAGATTTGAAATATAAGCACTGTTATATGCTTTGCTTGAATACTCCTGGCCACAACTGTTCATAGTCTTGTCCGAATGGGTACGAATATATCAAAGACAGATGCAAGCCCAGAAGTCCAAGTATCGTGACAAAAGAACCTAAAAGTTCACGAAATTTGCCGATCATAGTAGGTATGCATTAAATTTACTTTTCTTTTTCTTTTTATCAATTAGCATGATTTAAATATTATGTTTCTGGTTCACTATAGGTTGCTGCACTAGCATTGGGACTATATTTCTGCTACTAGGTACATGGCGCTTGTACAAGCTTTTAATAAAAAGAAACAATATAAAGCTAAGGCAGAAATACTTCAGAAAGAATGGAGGCTTGTTACTGCAACAACGACCTTCCAACAAAGAATGGAGGCTTCAAAGGAATTGGAGAAAGCAACAGATTATTATAATGAGAACCGAGTTCTCGGTCGAGGTGGCCAAGGGATTGTTTATAAAGGAATGTTGACGGATGGAAGCATCGTAGCTATTAAAAAGTCTAAATTGATGGGAGAGAAGATATTTGACGAGACGAAGCTTGAACAATTCATTACCGAGGTCATGATTTTATCGCAGATTAATCATAGAAATGTGGTCAAGCTTTTAGGATGTTGCCTAGAGACAAGAGTTCCTTTGCTGGTGTATGAGTTCGTCCCGAATGGAACCCTCTACCATCTCATACATGAGCCAAATGAAGAATTCCCGTTGACTTGGGAAATGCGTTTACGAATAGCAATTGAAATCGCATATGCTTTGTCCTACTTGCATTCAGCTGCATCTGTCTCTATTTATCACCGAGACATCAAGTCTAGCAACATACTTTTGGATGAAAAATATAGAGCAAAAGTGTCAGATTTCGGAACATCAAGATCAGTTGCACTTGAGGAAACTCATTTGACCACTAGAGTGCAAGGAACTTTCGGATATTTAGATCCTGAATACTTTCGATCAAGTAAATTTACAGAAAAGAGTGATGTTTATAGTTTCGGAGTTGTTCTTGTTGAGCTTATAACGGGACAAAAACCTGTCTCTTTAAGTCAATCAGAGGATGTGGTGAGAAGCTTAGTAAACTATTTTCTACTATCAATGGAGGAGAATTCATTACTCGACATAGTGGACACAAAGGTAATGAATGATGGTACAAAAGAAGAGATTATAGCAGTTGCTAAGCTATCAAAAAGATGCTTGAATCTCAATGGAAAGGAAAGACCTACAATGAAACAAGTTGTGTGGGAGCTGGAATGGATTAGATCGTCAAAAGAAGCTACTGTCATTCGATAAAGTGCAGATGAACATTCTGGTACAGATGCCATGATCGAAGCTTCGAGTATTGCATCGTGTTCAACGTCTAGCATGATCGAATCTTCGGGTATTGCATCATGTTCAACGTCTGGTTCGATTCGAAACGATGGTGTTACTTTGTCATTAGATGCATAGTTCCTACTAATTTCAAATCCTTGTAAAACATTAGGGTAGATGACTTTTTTCACTCAACTTTAAAAATTTTACAATTCATCACTAAGCTTTCGAGTTTCGCTTGTTTTGGTCACGCACTTGTTAATTGTCCAACGCCGTTTGATTTTTCTCGGTAAATTTATAGAAGAAAACCCTTAAAACTTTTGGACTTCTTTTGATTCACCAACGCCAAAGTATTTTCTTCCAAATTCAAATAGTAGGGAGATTGAGAAAGAGACAAAAAGCAATATATTTCGATTCTACATTAATCAGAGGGTGGAGATTACAGATCGGATGAACATAAGTCGAAGCTTTGAGTTGAGTTTTATCAATTTTAAGGAAAATTGAATTGAGAAGAAGAAATAGGGGAGGAAGAGGAATGTTGTGCTACTAATTATGTCGCAAATGATGGCCGACGGCGACACAACGACGGTGATGAAGGATTTTGACCACTGGAAAGAAAGTTTAAATTTCATGAAATATTTTTAAATAAAAGCCCCAAAACACAATATTTTGTGTTGGCGTTATACTCTTAACGATCAAGTGACCAAAACGAATGAAATTTAAAAGTTTAGTGATAAAACTATAACTTTTTAAAGTTGAATGGCCAAAAAAGTGATGTGGTGAAAGTTCTAAAAAAATGAGTAATGTTTAGGGTAAACTACTTTTTGGTGACTCAACTTTGCTCCTGTTTCTGTTTTAGACCCTAAACATTATTCCTTTAGTGTGTTTTCTCTGTAACTTCTCCTCTAGTAGCTTTTCCTTCAAGTTCATTTACTGAACCTTTCCTGGTCCTAAATCATCTATTATTGCCTGTTAAGAAAGTTTACAACAATCTTTTCGGTTCGTTCGCATTAATGTTTTTTCGAGTTTTCATTGAATTTTATCTGGATTTCAGGTTCAGGAGATTCAACTGGCAACATCCCTTGATCTTTACAACGAGTACTCGAACGGGTTCCTTGATTCGATTTTTCGCTGCAACACTGGTGGTCGTTTCTGGTCATCTTCCTACTAGTGATCTTGTTTTCCAATTTAATGTTTATCTTGTACCAAAAGTTATAGGACTGGAGGACAAGCTCTAACCTATAATGTTTTATTTTGTTGGAAAAATTAATAACATTCTATTTCATATATACACTGAAGGGACATACTTTTGGATGATAAATAAAAGGCATAATGCCAAAAAAATACCCTAACGTTTGACTGAATAGTTATTTTGGTCTATATTTTTTTTCGAACTAATTTAACCCCAACGTTTTATTTTGAGTCAAAATGACCCCTCTGCGGATGAAAACTGTTAGTCAACTGACGATAAACAGCTTTGAAATGACGTGACAAACCTACAAGAGAGTGTACACCCAGATAACATTATCATATAAACAAATATGCTGACTTTACATAATGACCTGTGGCCTGTTATAATTTTTTTAAACAAGTCATGACTGCAGCAGCCGTTACGCTCTACGTAATATTCTCAACTACGACATCGCAACAGAGATCGCAACCGCAATTTAATACTTTTTTTTTTTTTTGCTCAGCAAGATATGATTTTAATTAATGGATAACAAAACGCCTTAACCTGGATGCATGCCTCATTAAAAACCTTCCTAAACTTAAATGGAGGAAAATAGTGCAACAATACTAGCATAATACGTACACCAAAAAGCAAAAGGGCAACTAACCCCTCAATAACAAAGCAACATCGCACCACACCATAACAGGCCATGTATCCCCCTAACTTCCATCGGCAGCTTTATCACCACCAGGCTTTAAACAGTTCAATTCGCTGCATTCCATCCTTCGCAAGACACCTTTCCCACCCACTTTGCCTCAATGAATATTTCCAATGCAATCTTCATCGCCGCAAGTACTGCAAAAACCTCGTCGAACCCTCCACCGGGCCAAAGAAGAGAGCTCGAATGTTGCCATCTTCAGACCTCAACACACCTCCACAACCTGCCACTTTTTCCTTTGTTGAGCAACCAATGTTGAAATTCATAAAACCAAACTCGGGAGAAATCCAGTTTAGAACACCCACAATGCCACTCGGATTTGCCACCAATCCACATCTCTGGGAATCCCACCAGCCTTCCAAGTTGAATTTCTAGACATCTTTTGTGAAACAAGATGTCCGTATGATTCGAAGGCTTGTTATTAAAACTATGTCATTTTCTAGAGAGCCAAAGACTCCACAACCCCTCCCCAAAGTGATCAGCCAAGGACAACTCACCGTGCCAGCACAAAATTTGATTTGACCCAAATTGTACCTAATCCATCCAATCTACCATCCGCATCCGCCGCTATAAAGTCTGTCTCAATATCACACCATAGTTTGTTAATATCTTTCTACAAACAGTATCATTTTTACTCTCTGAGCACCCACTAATTTTCCCATCGTTATTCATTTTAGAAAACAGAACCAAGCCCTCAAAATGTTCCAGGTAAGTATCTCCATCATTCCTGAGTCGAAGCTGAGCAGATTTCCACTCGATTTTCTTCTAGCCGCGCAATATCATCTACTGCCTGCTTTTCATCTCCTATTATCTGAATACCCAATCGCTTCCCCAATCTTAGAGCCTTCCTAGCTTCTCTAGTTAATAATTCCCATCTCGACACCAAGTCCGAATCAGACAGAAAACGTCCTGACAATTCTGATTCCTCGTGTGCCTTGCCTTGCTTCTTCACCCTTCTAATTGCACGATCTTTTTTTCTTTTCTTCAGGTCAGATAGGGCTTTGTCCTGGACCTCATCCAAAGAACCATACCGTTTCCCTTTTTGTTTCTTTTTCCCCAATTCTGGGGAAAAAAAAGCTCTAGGTTCTTCTCCCTCATCGAGCGCTACAAAAATAACAGGCTTATTAGCCTTCTTCAAGTTTTTCAAGCCCAAGTGTTTGTTCTGGTTGTCTACAATTTCTTCCCAAGTCGATTTAGTCAATATGGGCTCAGCTGACTTAGCTTTTATTTTGTTGACCCCCATGGATCCAAGACCCATGCTACATATATCATCCACAGCCCGTTCTGTCAGCCTTTCAGAGTAAACGATAAGGTCCACTTCATCCTGCCCCAAATTAATATCTCGTTTTTCTGTAACCTCTTTTTGCCAATTGTCCAAGAGTGCCACCTCATCGCCCTGATGACTTGCAACGGTATTCTTATTCTCCAAAACATTCTCTGACTGATGCTTTTCACTATCTTTAATAACTTCACCCTTCATATCACTTTCCCATAAGTGCATGTTAGTTTCTAACTTATCCCAGCTGTTTTCATAATTATTGTGCTTTCCATTGCTGCTGCTTCCCAAGATATCTGCATTCTCTTCTACACCCAAGTCTATCCTCCCATCATTGCCGCTGCTTCCCAACATATCTGTCACCCCTACGTCTCGAGAGTCATTAAAAACATTCATGGAGGTGCCATTATTGAATCGATTCATCTTCCACCACCCTCGTGCTGTTAACCTTGGTCGCCCGATTCTCACTCCGGCAAGGTTCCGAGCAGCTCACCGATGAACTATCTCCAGATTCAGAACCGATTTTTGACCGAGGGGCACTTATACCTCTTTGGTTTTGTGGTCTAACGTACTGATAATTGAATCCCCTCCCCTCTAAACGAACCATGAAGATGTCCCTTCCAACTTCTAATTCAATAACTTCCTCAATCCGCGTAATCTGTTTAGTTGATATAAGAATATTGACCTTATCATGATCACCACAGCAAGTTGCATTCTCTCCCAGCGCTAGCAGGTATCCAAAAGCTTCTGCTACTCCTCTAAACGTGATATAGTTGCAGCGGTATGCCAGTTCACTGGACCCATGTTATCCTTTCAGGTAAGTGGAAAGATTCTGACCATCGATCGACCTCGGAGAAAACTTCCTTCGGAAGAGACCAATCATGTTCTTCTAATAGATTAAATAATTCTTGGTCCTTGAATTCAAGCAAGAAACATCTCCCTCCCATATTTTTAACAACAATTTCCCCCAGCCCCCACTCGTGCAGTCTACCTTTTACTTGTTTGGTGCTACAAACTGTTGCCATCGTGCCCACTAGGCATTTGCTAAGCTTCCAGAGTTGTTCCTCCTCCACATGTCCTTGAATACACCTCAATTTCTCCCTTTCCTTAATATCATCTTTACCACTACTTGACCCTTCAGCAGTTCCATCCATGCTCCTCTTTTTTTCAGATTGCACCTCCGGAGCGTGCTTTCTAGTGTATGGATTTTTCTGATCATCTTGTTGAACATTCCTTATAGGCACCTTCCAGGCCTTAGCTCCTCCCCTAAACTTTGCCTTAGTCACCAACAATCTGAAGCCAAACAATCTGAATCCATTCAATCTTTCAATCGCTCTACTAGCATCCAACCAGTTGGAGAACCTAACAAAGCCAAATCTCTTCCCCGACTTGTCTAGTTTTCTTGCTATAAACGAATCAACGACGTCTCCTTGTCTTCCAAACACTTGTCTCAATCCACTCCAATGTAATCTCGGCGGCAAGTTTTGGACGAACAAAGTGACTACCTCGGCAGAATCCATCTCTACATCAGAAACGTCATACTATTAATGTAGATATATTATCAACCCCAAATTTACCCCATCCAGCAAAATATCGGAGGCTTTGAAGCTGTGATATATGGCACTTTTCTCGGATGAATGCAGAAAGCTCAAGCCTTGGGCCGCCCCGATGGCTATGTCGAGTCGCCTTTCCCATGGAAGATGATGTGCTCCGCCGCCTGCATTTGTATATAAAAGCAGCTTTGAGGAGGAGGAGTTGTGATGTGTGATCCTTAAATCACTTACTATTGAAGAGGTGGTTTTCCAAGTTGCCCCTTTGCATGTATTCATAAACAAGGAGAGATTTCCCTTTCTCCCAACTGTAACCCAATAGCTTTACCAGATTTGGATGGTTGAATTTGCCCATGAATTCCTTTTTTTCACCATTAAAACACATATGAATTTGCTTAATCAATGTTTGTAGGAAGTAAATCAGTCTAAAGAAAGTAGAAATACCGTCCATTCTTGAAACTCTTGAGAGAAACCGTACTGTAATTTCTTGACGGAAACAGCTACGCCGACACCGGATCTTTCAGGAGCGTAGGTGTTTTCATTCACCCAACCTCTGAAAACTCGTCCGAAACGTCCCTCTCCCACCACATTTTTGGGATTGAAGTTTGCTGTTGCTTTCTTCAATTCTCCTAATGTAAATATTCTCATGTTTCTCACTTTGTTTCCACTTGCTTCTGCAATCGATGACATTATTATAAGATGTTAGGGTGTTCATAAAAACCCGAATTGATTTATTGGTACTCAATATACCGTACCGATAAACCATTTCAGTACCATTAACCGCACGTGAACACCCCTAGATGTTAGAATAGAACAAACGGTTCTTAGAGGAGAAAGATCAATCCCTGCGTACCTGGACTGGATGGGCTCCTGGCGCATTGTCCATGACGATCGGCTTGAGTTTTAAAGCAGTTGCCCATGTTTAAACGATTAAAATGACGAACAACAATGGCGATCAAAGTAAAGAAGAAAGCATGGAAAAGGGTGCAAAAAGATTGGAGATTTATAGCAGCTGGTTTGTTGTAGATGAAATAATACACAACATAAGCGAATAGAAATCTCCTGCCTCTATTTGGTGCCCATATTTGTGTTTCACACTAAAAATTAGGCTTTGGGTTTAAAGTTAGGATTTAGGGAATTTTAAGTAGGGAGTAGGTTTTAGAATTTACAGTTAGGGTTTATAATTTAATTTTTTAAATATATGGTTATAGAAATAGGCACCAAAAGTGTATATATGAAAGTATTTTAGCCTTTTAATAATGCATATATATTGTGCACAAATAGCGTTCAAATTCGAATTACATGTATGAAACAGGTCATCCTTTATCGTTAGAATTACTCCACGAATTCACCAAACATACATTTTTAACAGGTTCTACGTTTAATTCAATGCGTTAGAATCAATTTAAAATGCCATAATTAACAAGGAAATTCAAAAACCCTAGCCATGTGCATGTTCTTCAAATGAATTTTGTATAGGCGAGTATTTAGTTCTTGATTGTGACAGGCATATTAATGGTCAATACACAAATAGCATACCGGATTTAATAAGTATAACGGCACCCATATTTTTACGCATTCAATTAGTTGAGAATCCAACATGTGGCTCAAGTGAAAAAGATGATATATTTATTTTAGGAGATCAAATTCTAACATTTATATATGCAAAGTGTATGTTGTTAAACAGTTAAAAGAGTATGAACAAATACTATCATGCATTCACATCAGTATATTCAAAACAAAAAATACGGGACACAATTCTTTCATTCATCACTCCACTGATTCTGCAATTTATGCAGACTTAAAAGAAAAACTAAAAATATCAATAACCAATTGGCCTAGTATTTTTTTTGGTAAACTACATCAGTAGTCACCGAACTATGGTTTCTTTCCTATTTGGTCACCGAACTATTTTTTGGCAAAAAATCACTAACGTTATGTTTCCTTCCTATTTTGGTCACTGGCTGTTAAAAACTTAACAGTTTTGCTGACGTGGAATTTTATTTTATTTTTTTAATTTTTCATGTCATTTCTTCTCTCTCCTCACAAGTAATATATGTTTTTATAATATTTTTATTCAAAGTAATAGGATGGTGACACGTGTCATTGCCTATTAGTGGAATAAAAGGAATGAAAAATGAAGCCCCTTATGCATCCAGAGAGAGTCGACTAATAGGCAGTTACACGTGTCACCATCATATTAGGCAGTTACACGTGTCACCATCTCTCTGGCTACATAAGGAGCTTGATTTTTCATTTCTTTTATTCCACTAATAGGCAGTGATATGTGTCACTATCATGTTAGTTTAAATAAAAATATTATAAAATAACATATATTGCTTACGAGGAGAGAGAAAAAATGACATGGAAAATTAATAAAATAAAATAAAATTCCACGTCAACAAAATTGTTAAGTTTTTAACGGCCGGTGACCAAAATAGGAAGGAAACACAACGTTTGTAATGCTTTTTGCCAAAAATAAATAGTTCGTTGACCAAAAATAGGAAGAAAATATAATGTTAATGATGTTTTTGCCAAAAAAATAGTTCGGTGACCAAAATAAGAAAAAAACCATAGTTCGGTGACTATTAGTGTAGTTTACCTTTTTTTTAATAGCAGTTGGCCTAGTAAGATGAGACATTAGATCCCTTAAACAAGATTAGGAGTTCGAATTCTAATGTTGTGAATGGAGCAAATTGAGTTGGGAGAGTTGCTCCCATAATGAGACTCTGCAAAATTTGATCTGAATTAGTCGATCGGTGGATCAAAAATCAGTGGTTAAACCAAAAGAAAAAAACTAAAAATGAATATTCAAAAGTGCATACTGTATGTTACTCATCTTCATCAATACAATGAACACTGAAAAAGCCAAGGTTACGTTTAATTTTTAAATCTGGCGTGGCTAAAATATTTGAACTTTGGGATGTCAATTTGGTGGGAGGGTGTAAAGGTTATTCTTTCCATATTCATCCTTATCAAAAATTTTCATCTTCATTCCCACCCCAATAGAGTAGCTCATGAGTTGGCTAGGGAAGTTCTATTATTTGATTCACCTCCTCGGTATATTCATTAGGTTCTATTTGACCATCGTCATGGACAGAGATGAACGCAGGTCTTTAGGTTAGGGGCAAACCTATAATTTCTAGGCGGTGAACTTATAAAAATTTAAAGAGAGGCGAAAATAAATTTTTAATAGAAAATACATAAAAAATTCTAAAAATTTTCTAAATCATATTGGAGTCTCAAATTTTTAGGGGGGCGACCGCCCCCCTCCAACTCCCTCGGTCCATCCTGGTCGTCGATTTCTTGATCATTGTGTAGAGAGAAGATCCAGTGTATAGAATAAGCCCGTGGCTTTGGCGCTAGTTCCTTGTATATTTAGCTTGATGTTATTTTACTATTTCGTTTAATGATGCTTTCGTTACCCTAAAAATAGCTTATATAATTAAATTAGTGAAAATAGTTCAAAGTGTTATATAAATTTTTTAGAGTCAATGAACCGATTTGATCCAAAAGATAAAATAATGTTCAATTTGATTATCTTTGATGTTCAGTCCAGATTTTAATAAACCAAAATGTAATATGTCAATTGTTTTTTTTTTTTGAATCAATCCAAACCGAACCATGCCATTTGTGGCATAAAAAGATAAATGATAAACAAATATAAAAGAATATGCATTTTACATATCATTAGATCAAATAAATTGGATGTAAAAGCATTACAATTTTAATCAACGGGTTGATCCAAGTGATAAACAGCTTGGTATAATTTAAACAAGTTTCGAGTTTGAGGCATTGTGTATGCAGAAAATTTTCACTGGGAGACTCACCTACCAAATCTAGGTGTACGACGCGGCTCGGCCTGTATGCAAAAAATTCCCGCTGAAAAGCTCACCTATCAAAATCAAGTGTGTGACGTAGGTTGGTCCGAATTAGTTAAGATGAAACTTTGAAAACCGGAAAAAGAAAAAAAGCATTACAATTTTAACTACAAAATCTCAAGCATTTCTTAAAATGGCTCGCAATATCTTATTACTTATATAATATTTATGTTATACGTTATAATCGTGAAGATTTCTTATCTTACATGTCTTTAAAAAAAATTTAATTTTAATTCAATTGATTTATACAAATGCTATTCGAAAGTGACGTTCAGCCAATATAGTGAATGAGACGCCAAATTCTTTTAGGGTTTAATATTGTATAAGAAACAAGAACGAGACGCCAATCTTTTAGTGAAATTAGAGATTTAAATTATGATGTTATGAATGAAGTAATAGGATTAGAAGGTTGTTTCACAATAAAGTTTTACAGGATTCAATCTATATTAATCATGTAATGAGTTAAACATCGATAATTATAGAAAAGTCAGAAAAGCGAATGCTATTCAGCCTAGGAGACCAGAGTTCAATTCGTTTTGTTTGCAAGATTTTGTGCTTTGTCAAAGAGTTAAGAATATATATATATATATATATACATATATATATATATATATATATATATATATTACCTTGTAATTATTTTAAGACTATTAAAAAAGTTAAAAATCAGGGACAAGCGCAGGACTTTAGGTTGGGGGCGAACCTATAAATTTTTAAGAGGGCGAACTTATAAAAATATAGGGAGGCGAAAATAGATTTTTAATAAAAATACATAAAATTTTAAATCGCTTAAGAATTTCAAATTTTTAGGGGATGACCGTCCTCTTCAGCCTCTCAATCCATCCCTGTAAGAAATGAACCGGGCACTGTGCCTAATATGTTTAAATTGTCCAAAGCAATAAACTCTTAACCCTATAAAGTGTGAAAAAAATTTAAGCATTAAATGAATAATTCAATTTTTAATAGATTTAAGATGAGCACTTTAACCAATTTTTTTCATTAAAATTTAATATAACATCATTTTTTTGACAAAGGAACTCTCGAGAAAATAAATGGTATTTCTAGTCGGTCTAAAATTTATGACTTAAAAAAATATGAGGGAATAAAGATAAATAACTTGATTAATTGGCCAAATATTTTTAATATAACCTCAATTATTAAACATGAATGCAAATATGAATGTAATGGTAACATATTTCCACCCATTAACTTATTCATTTTCTTGCTCGGCAAATATATAATTTATTATTGAAAAGGCATAAAATTTAAACCGGAATTAAGAGCCTCGTTAAAAACTTCCCTAAATTTATATGAAGGAAAAGAGTACTCTTAATTCAGGAGAATAAAAAGGTAACAAAGAGGCCAAGTACAGTTTCAAAGCACATCATAAAGCCCAAACAAAATTACTCCTCTCACGACACAAAAAAAATCACTGCCCTCAAAGAACAATGCATGAACAGCTGCAGAAAAACAAAAACAATAGCAAAGACATTTCATTCGAAAAATCACAACCTGCCAAATTCTACAACTCAACATGTCATGAAAGGCTCTCATGGTGATTATCATTATGGCATTTATTACATGAATAAAAAAATAAATAATTCAAGCAATTAAGGACATTTTTGCAATTTTTTTAAAAAGGGAATGTTACAAAATTGGGTAAGATAACGTAAATAAAAAAATCATACAAATTTTATGTGAAATACCTTAGATGAAAAAAAAACTACGGATATAGAAGAAGTTCACTATATCAAAAATTGTACAAAGGAATTATAAATTAAGCATCATCATGGGGACAGGGGAGCCACCTGCTAAGATGGGGAATAGATTTTTTTTTTTTGTTCTTTATATACTTTACCAATAATTTTATATCACATTTATTATCAATAAAATATAAATAATCAATAAAATAATATATATATATATATATATATATCAATAATTAGTTGGTATAGTGCGATGACGCCATGGTGAAAACCCGTGGGACCACGGTCCTCTCAAGTTCTAAAATTTTAAAATTTAGCCCTTTAATTTTTAAAAGTTTTAATTTGACCTCCACAAATTTTTTAAAAATTTATATTAAACTTCAAAAAAAATTAATATTTTTAATTAAAATCCTCCCATAATTTATAAAATTTCTTATTAAGCCTTTTAAATTTTTAAAAATTCTAGTTAGACCTCAAATTTTTGAAAAAATGCAAATTAAATCATTTAAAAAAATAATTTGGCCCCTCAAACTCTATTACTAAATTCCGCCACTGGATGAGGTACTAGATCCCTTAAGTAAAGTCAGGGTTCGAGTCCTGACGTTGTGAATGGAGAAAAAATAGGTTGGGAGAATCTTTCCCCTAATGGACCTCTGTAAAATCTGATGTAGATTAGTCTGTCAGTGGGTCGAAAATTAGTGGTTAAACATAAAAAATAAAACAGTGAAAAATAATTATTAATACATGTGTCATAAAATTATTGGTGGGACATATAAATAGACACATAAAAGGGGGCATGCAAATTTTATTCGAAACATGGGTGCTCAGATGACACCCAAAATTCTTTAAAAAGTTTCTATATAATTTATATATAAAAATATTAAAAAATAAATGGTGTATAGAAGTGCATGTATGATTATTAAAACAAATACTTAAGTTTAAGATAAAAGTGCATGTAAGATTATTTGTAATTTCCTGGATAATATTAGAAAAAAGTGCATGTATAATTCTTCGATTTACTTATAATTTTTTTTTGAAAATAATTTATTTATAAATTTAATAAAGCAAATGGTGTATAGAAGAAGTTAATTAATTTATATTATCTTAGTATTAGTAATTAGGGTAAACTATACAATCGTTTCTAATGAAAAAATTATTTTGATGTCCATGTCATCCAAAACGACACCGTTTTACACTTTTTTGAAGCCAAGTCTTAAAGAAAGAAAGACAAACACTAGACCAACTTAAAATTTGGTAATATTTTAAAACAAATAACATATATGTCAAATTGTAATTGAGATCATTATGGTTTTTATTTAGTTAAGATCATAATTTTTTATTTAATCTGAAATTAACTCCTACTTATTTTTAAATTTTATAACCTAAGTCTAATAATTTTAAAATAGTTTTATTTTTGTTCAATTTAGACTCTAATATATATATATATATATGTCAAATTCTAATTGAGATCAATATAGTTTTATTTTTGTTCACTTAAGTCCATAGATAATATATATATGTCAAATTGTAATTGGGATAAATATGGTTTTATTTGTGTTCAATTAAGTCTATAATTTTTTATTTAATCTAAAATTAACCTCAATTTGTTTATAATTTTTATAATCTAGTCTAATATTTTTAAAATAATTTTATTTTTTTCAGTTTAGTCTTTAAAACTTTTACTTAATCCAAAATTGACCCCTATTTGTTTCTAATTTTTATAGTCTTGTGCGATTTTTAATATAGTTTTATTTTTGTTTAGTTTAATTTCTAAAGTTTTTAGTTAATCCAAAATTGACTCCTATTTATTTTTAATTTTTATAATTTAGTCCAATATTTTTAATATAGTTTTATTTTTGTTTTTTTAGTTCCTAAAGTTTTTATTTAATCTAAAATTAGATCATTAATATTGGAGTAGATTATAAAAATTAAAAACAAATAGGGGTCAATTTGATCATATAATCAAAATAACTAAATTACCAATTAGATGCAGTAATATATATGTTCTAGTTTTCTTGAAATGAAGAGAAATATATACATATATTTCAATATAAACTCCTAACCGAAGGGGTAAATACAATTTTCAAACCCCTAAATGATTAGGAGGTGAAGAAGAAGCTATAGTTTGAGTCATCTCAATAGAATTAGAAGAATTATTACGATCATTGTGATCAAGAGTTGTAACGGGTCGAATATCTGTAAAATTCGAATCCGGATCCAAATGCTTGATCATCTTCCTCTTAACATACATCCCATAAACATAAGAACAGAATCCCCACCCACACATGATGGTCGAAATAGCCTTAACACCACCGAACTCATCCCCATAAACCACCACCCCACCCACCACGTTCATCATCAGCAACGCCGTCATGCATATCCCCCCGGTCAACGAACACGTCAAGAACACCATCCCCGCCGTCCCCATGAAGCAAAGCTGCCAACTCACGATATTCGAAACCACCGTACCCCAATACACCCTCTCCCCTTTATCAAACACTTCCCCCGCTTCCCTCTTCATCTCCGCAAACCCACCGTCGAAGGCCATCCCAACAGTCGCCAAAACCGTCGCCGCAACCTCCATCACCATCTGCATTTCCATCACCATTGCATAACAATACACCTTCTTGTACACCATCTCTGTAACAGGAAGATACAAAGCGAAAAGCAACCCTGCACCCAGGGTTGAAAAGAACCCGACGAAGTACTTGGCTCGAGTTAAACCGTGGGGCTTGTCATTGCTGGATTCCAAGGCTAGTAACACAGAAGATAGTGTTAATAAAACAACACAATTCAGGTTCATGAAAGTGATCTTCTGCTTCACGATGATTACAGAAAGAATTAGATTGAACACCAACTGAGATGATAAAAGGAGAGACGAAGTTGACACGGGGAGATACGAGTTCCCCCATGAGAAAAGCAAGTTGTTCAGGCCTAACATGAAGCCTATGAATATAGACAAGACCAGAATCTTGGGAGTGAAACGAGTGAAGGGTTTACGTTGAGTTGATTTGAAAACATAGTAAGGAAAAAGAATGGGGATTATGAGTAGAGGAAACCCGGCAGATTGAACCCAGGTGGAAACCCATCTGCTCGAGCCTTTGTGGTTGAAGTAATACTTGGAAAGCAAGCTTGAAGACAAAGAACCAATGAAGAGGAAGGCGTAGTTGAGTAACAAAAGAGGGAGGTAACGCTTGTTTGCCATGGATTTCTGATCAGCTTCAGTTGGCTGGTTATGGGATGAGCTTGAGTTAGTGTTGTTCATGGTTGTTTTGGTGATGAAAATGATGGAAACACTCATTTCTACTATATGCATGTGCTCGAGACGACGCAAGATTTTATGTCATGTGATGAGGTGATGTGAGTTTTCAGGAGTACGACTGTCCCTAACAACTTTCGCTTCATCTCTACCTATGCTTTGTTTCAGCCAGTCCGTGGTGTTGGGAAGAATGAGAACAAGAAAATCTGGGTTTGATGAGGAAATAGCAGAGATAGAGGAGAGAAGCCACCCCCTCCATCAGATTGAAATTCTTATATTCGATCGTACTCGACTCCACTTGCTTTATGAACATGAGAAAGGCTGGTGTAGCATCTGATTTCTTTCTTTAAAAACAAATCCAAACATGCCTATTATAGGAATCAATAGACCAAATGTAATCCAACCAACTAATCACCTCATTTAACTCATGCCTGATTCTATTCTTAAAGATGGGTTATGCTAAGGGAAGAAGTAATTTGATTGAAATGAGTTGGGCAATTAAGCTCAAACAAAACAAAAATTCTTCTTTTTAGTGTTTTTTTTTCTCTTATCTATACTTCAACACCAAAAAACCTAAGCCTCACAACTTAATCTTAATTTCTAAATCTTAAATCATAAACCCTAAATCTTATTTTTAGTGTTAGGGCATAAATAGGAATGCCAAAAAAGAGCTGAAGATTTCAATTCAATTAAGCTCGTTAAATATTAGAGTCATGGGTGGAATCACTTTAACTAAAGGGTGTCACTTGAGAATAGAAATAATCTGCACCTTTTCGGTGGCCCTATTTATGCCCCAGACTAAAAAATTAGATTTAAGGTTAAGTTTTAGGGTTAGGATTTATAGAATTAGGGGTAGGGTATATTTTTTATGGTTTAGGATTAAGATTTAGAATTCAAGATTAGGGCTTAGAATTTATTTTTTTAGTGTTGGACATCGAAAGAGGCATCGAAAAGAGTAGAAGATTTTTGTCCGTCACTGACACCCAAAATTTTTGGGGGAAAAATCTTAATAATTTTTTTTTTAAACAATGACATCTGGATTTTACTAAACACTACGAAAGATATTACAAATACAATGCATCAAAAAGAGAGAGAGAAATGACTAGTCCACTAAAAATCTCAAATAAAGGTGCAAAGAAAAGCAAACCCTTCCATGAAGATTAGCATGCCATCAAAAGCTAGAAACCTTCATGAGCCTCCTTGTCTCTAGCCAAACGAGACGTTTTACGGGATAAAAAGGAGTGGTGAGCGAACCAAACTATCAGGCAGATTGCTCCGTTATACAGTTCTGATTATATTGGCTAACGAGCACCAAACGACTGCTAAGGTATGCTGAAATTGTGTCAAACGACAGATGAAACGAACCACAAAAGCCAATGAAAAAGTGCCACAATGGCAGAGGAAACGCGTACCACAAGAGCAAATTTTTTTATTAAAATAAAAAAATAAAATATAAAAGAGCAAGAAAAATAATAAATACCGGTGATCGACTACCAGTACTAAGACTGGTCGTCGCCACCGGTTAAGCAAAAAAGAGATAAGAAAAACTTGTGGCAGCTATGGAGAAAAAACTAGGTTTTTTAAGAGAAAACTAAGTTTAGTAGGTCAAATTCTCTATAAAATGTAAAATAATGCTAAAATTAAAACTAACACAACTTTAAATAAATATTGATACATCTTAAAATAAAATTGACATACATTATTATTATCACCTACTTAAAAAATTCCTTCACAAAAATTTTAAATTCTAACCACTGACACTAATTAGATCGAAAGAGTTTATCTTAAAATTGTTCGACTGATAAGGGATAGATGTCGGATTTTTCCGTAGTTAATTTACATATGTTGTTTGCTTGGTAGTTTGAGGTTAATCTTTGGTCACTTTAATCGACTTATCATCGAGTGACAGAACATTTACAGTTCAAAAACAAAACTATTAAAGATTATTATATGATATATTGCTAGTGTAAAAATAATATAAACATATTTATTATTTTGATTAATAAAATATTGACACATCACAAAATATTTTTTTACTAATAGATAGTTTAAGGATTAAAAGAAAAAAATAACAGTTTAAATATTTATTTTGACAAAAAAAATTTAAAAACTTAAAGTGATAAAAAAATAATAGTTTAGGGGCTTATTTTGACAAAGAAATAGTTTAAGAGCTAAAAACAAATAAAAACATATTTTAAGGGTTGATTTTTCACTTAAGCCTTTTAAAATCTAAAATCTATAACTCAAAAACTCGTAAACCCTAAATTCTAAACTATATAACTCTAAATCATAAACTAAAATCTTAAACACTAAAATAAATTAATAACCTCGTCGTATAATAATTTTTTCACTACTAGTATATATAATAATAATCCAACTAATAAAATAATTTAAACTTGAGCATTTGATTTAATGATACCTACTCTTTCAAATCTAACTTTAGAAAACAAGGGTCATAATTTCCTTGATTTTGTTTTGCTCGGTAAAAGTATAAATTTTATTAAAATTAACTATTGCATGCAGTAGAATTAGATCAAAATTACAGTCTAAATCAACCTGAATATCAGGGATGGGATTAGGGGTGTCGGGGCAGCCGCACTCACTAAAAGTTTCAAGCTCTTTTATATTTTATATTTTTTGTATTTTTATTAATAATTTAATTCTACGCTTTTAAAATTTTATAATTTTTTATCCCTTATATTTTGAATATAATTTTTTATAGTTCGTACCCCTTATATGAAATCCTGGGTCCGGCCCTGCTGAACATCTTCCCAGTCTATGCCTAAACAACCATGACAAAATTTAAAACAAAATCAAACCCCTTACCCTAATCAATACAAAGCCACAAAAGTAGTATTGATGGCTATGTAATAAGGTATATTAAATGATTAAAAAGTATATAAAAGTAATGAGATTAATTTTTGTTTAGTGAGTTAAATTAAATTGATACAAATACTCGTAATTTAAAAAAAAATAGTTGAATTTTACCCGTCGACTGTACTATTGTTTTAAAAGAAATATGCTTCATTTGTCTTTTTCATTGCTTTTAATATTAACATATATTCTCTTAGTACGGTGGGAATCATGGACTCTACGAAAGTAGTATTGATGGCTATTTCAACTTTTAATAAAATATATTTTAAGTCAATTATTATTTAAAATAAATAAATAAATTTTATTAAAAACTAAAAATTATAATTTTTAAATTATTAATTAAATTAAAAACTTAATTCAATGATCATATATATGTAATTATAAAAATAAAAGGTAGTAAAGAGAAAGTATTGAATTTAATTTAAAAATATAAAAAATAAATTATTTTAAAATGATTACAATTTAATATTTATTTATATTTTTTTAATCTTTTGATAAAACACACAATCTTTGCAGATAAAATTATTTAAACACACGTCTTTTAAAATAGACAAGACCACTTACTAGGCTCAAAAATGTTAAAATTTTGTATCAAGCACCTTTTAAACCAAGTATTATTGATTTCAATCATATAATGATTACTTAGAGTTGGTGTAGTGGTTAAGAGATCTTAAGTTTGATCCCCAATTCAGTTCATATTTTCCTAAAAAGCATCTTGCACCAACTACTGGTTAAACTAAAGACAAATTATCATAATTTTTTTTATCAATTTTCTTGAAAATTTTTTAATTAACATACACATTTTTAGAGTGATGAACATTTTCTGGAATGCGAAAATGAATTGGAGTAATATATTTAACGATCGAAAATTTTAGGGTAAATTACACAGATCATCACTGAATTTTATTTTTTGATCTATTTTGATCACTAAACTTTTAAAACGATCAATTTACTTACTCAATTTTACTTTCTTATCTATTTTGGTCACTCTGAATTGTTTTATTAGTATTTTTTGGTGGAAAATTTTAATATAACTTGACATATTTTATTATTATTAAATATAAAAAATAAAAATAAAAACAAATTATATTTTATTATTATTAAATAAAAAGTAATTTAAAATAAAAACCACAAACCCCAAACACTCACAACCCTCACCCGCTCATTCAACGGCGTCAGTCACTCATTCGATGGCTTCATTTCCTCGGAGTGTGGGGTTTTGAGTGTATATGTGAGTTCCTTTATTCCCACCTGTTTGCTTTACTTTCTCAGCCGTTTCCCCCTAAACAAACACTAAAAACAACA
Organism: Hibiscus mutabilis; assembly: GCA_019671005.1. Taxonomy (NCBI): domain Eukaryota; kingdom Viridiplantae; phylum Streptophyta; class Magnoliopsida; order Malvales; family Malvaceae; genus Hibiscus; species Hibiscus mutabilis. The sequence goes on from JAGYYJ010001630.1 coordinate 116,790, forward strand.
GTTTTAAATCTAACTCTCCCTATCTAAATCCCTCCTGAAACCAACCTTGATCTCAACTTCTCCTAAAACCCAGGTCAAATTTTTCACCATGACAGCATACAATACATTGAAAGCCATGAGCTTGACTCATGTAATGTACCAAAGAGGTGGCCGGGTAGGCCTTTTCTTAGCCTGGGTTTCTTTAGTTCTCGTTTTCATTTTCCTCAGCTGCTTCGTTTCTCACTTCATCTTCCGTAGAGAGCTCCGAGGAAGTAATCGAAAAGAAACAGTCACTGACGCCGGAGAATGGGTGGGTGACTCTAGTGAGGGTGAAAATAGTTTGGGGCTTTTATTTTAAATTATTTTTTATTTAATAATAATAAAATATAATTTTTTATTTTAAATTATTTTTATATTTAATAATAATAAAATAGGTCAAGTCATATCAAATTATTAATAAAATAATTCAGAATGATCAAAATAGATCAAAAAGTAAAATTCAGTGAATAGATTGATTGTTTGGAAAGTTTAGTGATCAAAATAGGTTAGGAAGCAAAGTTTAGTAATGATATGCGTAATTTATCTAAAATTTTAAAGGTTAAATTAAATAAAATTATAATGATGTACAACTTCAAAAACCAAAAACTCATTTAACCCAGAATCTTTTGATGGTTGAATCATGTGAATCACTCCCCTCTTCCAATTTTTAATGCACAAAAAAATTATAGACATTAATTTAAAATTCTTATAAATAAATATTAAATTTTCAGAAAAAAATGGAATGAGATTCAAATGAACCTCTTAAATTAAAAATAAAAGCTTGGACAACCCATTTCGCTTCTAAAAATTAATTTAAATTTAGATTTAAGTATTTAATAAAATTAAAAGAATTAAAAACTTAAAATGAAAAAAATTAAATTAAAAAGAACTCTTCAACTACTAAAAAGTTTAATATCTATTCTTAGTGACGTAATTGATAGAGTTTAGCGTCAGACGTAAAAGGAAGGGGAATTTATTAGATGAACACGGCTCACTAAATTATTCGTGATATTAATTAATAAAGTTTATCTATTTTATTTTTTAAGGTGAATCTCTACCTCTTTCCTATGTATATTACTAAAGAGTGGGCAGTTATTATATAATTATTTTGAAGTGTATGGATCTTATTGGCTGGGACTACGAATAACGTGGTGAGATGGGTCCATCCAATAATTTCTCCAAAGGCTCTCTATGTAGTAACAAGAATCTATGTAATTAAATATTTTGAATTTACGATTAAATTATGAGTAATTATTCTATGTACAAGTGCATCTTAAAACTTTAGTTTTAGGGTTTAGGAATTTAGTTTTAGTGTTTAGGGATTTTAATGGATGAGTTTTGAATTTAGGGCGTGTGGTTAACATTTAAGGTTTAATATTAAAATTTAGGGTTTATAGGTTAAAACCTAAATCCCTAACCATATTACCGTAAAAACTAAACCCTAACATCTAAACACTAAATTTTAACCATAAACCATAAATTTTAAACCCTAACATCTAAACACTAAATTTTAACCATAAACCATAAAATTTAAACCCTTACACTTAAATCTTTAAACCCTAAATTAGATATCTAAACCTAAAACTAAGGCGCTTGCGAAAACTTTTCATTTTTACTCGCCAGTGCACGAGACATATTTCCTTAAATTATATATGGAGATTATATGTGGAGAAAGGAAGCATTATTGAAAACAGTTTCGCCTTTTGGGGGAGATTCGGCAAGCTGCAAACTCGAACTCCCTTAGCTTAGGCATCCCGACTGCGAACCATGGTGTGGACGAGTTTGGTCAAGGTCTGCAGCCGACTGGGTTAAGCTTAACATGGACGGGGCTGTGGAATCGGGGAGAGGTTATACAGCGGCCGGGGGTGTTCCGATCAGATCAAGGTGATTAGTTATTTGGTTTTTCACGAAATATTGATAAGTGTTCGGTGCTTAATGCGGAACTATGGGCAATATGTGGGCTGTGGCATGTGTGGAAGCATGGATATAGGCATGTGGAGTTGGAGTCGAATTCGATAGAAGTAGAGAAGTCTATGACTCGTACTGAGTCGGAGTTATCTCATAATGTCCTCGTTATTATTATCGGTGAATTGTTGAAACGGGATTAACAAGTTGTCATTAGGAAAATTAGCCAGCAATCCAACACTGTGGCGGATGGTTTGGCATATTGGACCCGTGGGAGACCTATGGCTGATATTATGTTCTATCTAGCACCTGAATTGCTGCGAGACATTATCTTTAATGAGCAACAGTACACAGTCCATGACCATGCTAGGCATGATGCACAGGAAGATGTGCGATCTACTGGGGTGGGTTGATCTTTGCTTGCACTTGGGGTTGTATTTCCACGAGTGTATGTGGTTTTGGTATGCCAAGTCAGAACATCACCAGTCTCAAAAATTAATATCCAACATCTCAACACTACATACATCACCAAGACAAAACATTTCGAAATCATCACCAACAAGAAAACAATAGCTACCGACAAACCCAGATTCACATAATCTGAAACTAACCAGGCTAATAGTCCTCATTAATCAATTAAAGTTCAGAAGCTAACTCCACCAAGCCTTAAAGAGTTCAGACCTGTTCATTCCAGCTTTTGTTAAAAAATCTGCCATCCCATTTTTCTCTCTTGGGGTTAATCATGTTGTGTACTGCGTTGTTTGTCATTCTTGTAAATATTATTATATACACTTTTTTTTTTGACTAAAATTAAAAAAAAAATTAATGAGATATAAGATAACATTCTTTACCTTTTTAATAAAAAAAATCAGGGGTTAATGATAAATCTTGTAAAAAAATCTTCTGAATTGACGGTTAAATTTTAATTTAATTGATGTTATTATTGTTATTATTATTATATACAAAATTAATTAAAGTGTATTTAAATACATATAATTTGTCGATTTCTGAATAGAGTGAAATCCAGATAATACTATATAAAAAATTATCTTCATGTAAAGGGTTGAAAAATTATCGAAACTATTCATTCCCAATGCACAAAAAGAAATGATAATTAAGATCCTAAAATTAGAATGATTATAATTAATGGAAAAAATTCATCTGTCCTTTTTTGATATTTTTTTATTTACAATACTAAATAGCACTAAAAAATTAAATTTTAAACTCTAATCTTAAATTTTAAATCTTAAATCCTACACCTTAAAAATACACGTTATCCCAAATTCTTTCAACTATAACCTAATTTTTAGTGTGGGGTATAAATAAAGACAGCAAAAAAAGTAGAGAATTTATATTCATAACTAACAACTAATTTATCTAGAGGGACGAGGTGCAAGATCCTTTAAGTAAGGTCCCCTTATGACATGACTTCATACAATATTCACATAGAAATAGGGATGGTAACAATACAGGTTTTTGGCCGACTCGACTCGAAAATTTAAAACTTCCACCCGATTCGAGTTTTATATATTTTTATTTTTAACTCGACCCGAATCGAATAAAATTAATAAAAATATTAAATATAATATATAAAAATATAATAAATATAAATATAAATATATATTTACAAATAAATTAGGTTGGAAAATTTTTACTCTAAACCCGAACCTGACTGATCCGACTCAAATTTCTTTAAAACTCGCCCCACCTCGAAAACTAAAAATTTAAAAAATTAACCCTACCGAATCGGGTCGGATCGAAACCCGCGATTTCATTTTTTTCCCCATCCCTAATAGAAATGACACATGTTCCAATTTATACTTTTAGCACAAGTTGTTTCACTAGCAAGCAATGGGCCTAACAACATTTTGCCCTTTAGAAGCTTTTGGACTTCTTTTATTGGAAAAATAATAAGCCCATTTTCTATAGAAGAGGGCTGGCCGAACTATTTCCCTATCCGAATCTCTCAACTTTCGACGTTCTAATTCAGTTTTCAGTCCCTATATTATTCACACATTTGAGATATCGTTCCCCTATTTTAAATTCGAGAATTCATTAATTCCAAATAGTTTGATTTAAATATTGAAGTTTAGTCGATAATATTTCCAAAAGGCTTTCGTTAAATTAAATTATTTAAGCTTATTTTTTAAAAAAATAAGTAGTCACTTGGCCAATTTTACATGCTTTAAATTGATAATACGTATAAAAAATATTAAGTTCGAGATTGTGAAGTTTTTTTTCCTTCTAAATTTGGGATTGTAATTCTTCAACATTGTTTTAGAGAAGTAGAATGAAAATCGATACTTTTTGGTACTTATATGGATTCCACTCGACTCTAAATAACCGAATGAGATTTTTTTTTAGAAAATTTAATGCACAAATTAATTTAACGAAATCCATTTGACAGTGTTATCGATCGGACTTCGATTATTAAATAAGAAAGAAGATGATTAAATTTTATATATGGGAAGAGTAGAAGGAGCAAAAGAGGAATTAAACCAATTGCTAATTTTACAACCAAAACCTCATATTTATAAAACAGAAGGGACCAAAAGCACAATATAACCTCGATATAAACCTTAGGGTCGAGATTCTCCGGTCCCTCAAATTTTGCCTTTCTGCAACTGAACCGATTCAAATCCTTCATCTTCATTTTCTTCGCAAACCATGAACAACAACAATCCTGCAAAACCCGTCTTCTTAACCAAAGCCCAGCGCGAGCAGTTAGCTCTCCAGCGCCTCGAAGAGCAACGCGCCCAACAGAAACGCCGCCTCGAAGACCTCCACCGCCCCGCCAATGGCCCCACCGCCACCAACAACAACCGATCAGATTCCGCATCCGCTAAACCCTCTTCCGATTCCGACCGCCGCTACCGCGAAAGCCAGCGGGAGAGGGATCGGGAATCCGAGCGGCGGAACCGGGAACGCGAGCGGGAGGAGGAAGCCAAGGCTAGAGAACGGGCGAGGTTGGAGAAGTTAGCGGAGAGGGAAAGGGAAAAGGAATTGGAGTCGATTAAAGAGCAATACCTCGGATCGAAGAAGCCCAAGAAAAGGGTTATTAAACCTAGCGAGAAGTTTAGGTTTTCTTTCGATTGGGAAAACACGGAAGATACTTCGAGGGACATGAATTCTTTGTATCAGAACCCTCACGAGGCTCAGCTTTTGTTCGGGAGAGGGTTTAGGGCTGGAATGGATCGGAGGGAACAGAAGAAGCTCGCGGCTAAGAATGAGAAAGAGATGAGAGATGAGATTAGGAAAAAAGATGGGGTTGAAGAGAAACCCGAAGAAGCTGCGGCCCAGAGGTTAAAAGAAGAAGCAGCGGATACATACGATACTTTCGATATGAGGGTAGATAAGCATTGGTCCGATAAGAAGCTCGAAGAAATGACTGAACGAGATTGGAGGATTTTCAGGGAAGATTTCAATATTTCCTATAAAGGGTCGAAGATTCCGCGCCCCATGCGGAGTTGGAGCGAGAGTAAATTGACTCCCGAGTTGTTGAAAGCAGTGGAGAGAGTTGGATATAAGAAGCCTTCACCTATACAAATGGCTGCCATTCCCTTGGGATTGCAGCAAAGGGATGTGATTGGGATTGCAGAGACAGGGTCAGGTAAGACTGCAGCTTTTGTTTTGCCTATGTTGGCTTATATATCTAGATTGCCTCCTATGAGTGAAGAGAATGAAGCCGAGGGGCCTTACGCAGTTGTTATGGCCCCGACTCGTGAACTTGCTCAGCAGATTGAGGATGAAACTATGAAGTTTGCACATTATTTAGGTATTAAAGTTGTTTCGATTGTCGGTGGTCAGTCAATAGAGGAACAAGGTTTTAGGATTAGACAAGGGTGTGAGGTTGTTATTGCTACTCCCGGTCGTTTACTGGATTGTTTAGAGAGGCGGTATGCTGTGTTGAATCAGTGTAATTATGTGGTTCTGGATGAGGCTGATAGGATGATAGATATGGGTTTCGAACCCCAAGTTGTGGGTGTATTGGATGCTATGCCGTCTAGTAATTTGAAACCGGAGAATGAAGATGAGGAGCTTGATGAAAAAAGGATTTATCGGACTACTTATATGTTTAGTGCTACAATGCCTCCAGCTGTGGAGCGGCTAGCTAGGAAGTATTTGAGGAATCCTGTTGTGGTCAATATTGGTACTGCTGGAAAGGCTACTGATTTAATTTCTCAACATGTGATCATGATGAAGGAATCAGAGAAGTTTCATAGATTGCAGAAGTTGCTCGATGATCTTGGGGATAAGACTGCGATTGTGTTTGTCAATACTAAGAAGAATGCTGATACTATTTCCAAGAATCTTGATAAGGCTGGTTATAAGGTAACGACTTTGCACGGTGGAAGGTCACAGGAGCAGAGGGAAATCAGCCTTGAGGGTTTTAGGGCCAAGAGATTCACTGTGCTTGTTGCTACAGATGTTGCAGGGCGTGGAATTGATATCCCTGATGTGGCTCATGTCATAAACTATGACATGCCTGGTAATATTGAAATGTATACACATCGTATCGGAAGAACGGGACGTGCAGGGAAGACTGGTGTGGCCACAACATTTTTGACTCTCCACGACACCGATGTCTTCTTTGATCTCAAGCAGATGCTCGTTCAAAGCGGCAGCCCCGTGCCTCATGAACTGGCAAAGCATGAAGCTTCTAAGTTCAAACCAGGATCGATTCCTGACAGACCTCCTAGGCGCAACGACACTGTTTTTGCTCATTGAGAAACTCTTGAGTTTTTATTGGTATGTAAAACTTGAATACCCTAATTTACTCAGCTGTACCATGGTATTTTAGTTTCCAAAGTATCGATCATTTCTGCTTACAAGGACTGCATTTGCACTTTTGTTGTAGCATTTGAAAGTGGTAGTTGCTGTCTTTACCTTTAGTTGCTGCTACAATTATTAATTAGTCACTAGAGGGGTATGTCTTTATAATAAAAAACTATAGTTTGGAATTATTTTTAATTTTTGGTCTTTGATTGCCATTATATATCTTCTCTGGGATTGTAACATTTATAAATGTGGCTTGTTAGGCTGTTTGTGTATGCAAACTTTTAATTTTGATATTTGGCTTGGAATGGAGAATTCAGTTTAGGATTTGGGAGGTAGAAACCATATTGTAGAGATTTTTTCGTCCGGGCTTTTCCCTGAAGACCCGTTCTTTGGAGTGGGTGTTTAAATAATAAAAAAACGTGGTAAAAAAATGGAGTCGCCACCGGTCACTTGGATAAAGTAGGCCGAATACCGAAAAGTCAACCAGAGATGAGTTCGAGAGTTGGTTACGAGTGGGGAAGGATTAATACCACCACTACGCCCAAAATTGGTACATAAGGTTCACATTATATTCATTAAAGAAAATAAAAAATTTAATTTAATAATTAATTTTCAAGATGCATATACAACATTCTAAATCTGTCTTGGTATTCACGATATTCAAAGGAGATGACACCCGGATGGCCGGGATGACACTCTTAATAGAAATATCGGAACAATGAGGCAAAATACTATATACGATATGTATGTAAAATTATAAATAACATAAAGTTAATATAAATAATGTGAATATAAAGTAATAAAATAAAACAAATAAAATACTATATAATTTACAATATATTTTAACATATACATGTGAACATAAATACATAAATAATATTTTATACATATTTTATATATAAATATACATATTATACAAATACTATATAAAGCAAATATTATACTATATTCATATTATAAGTATAATATATATTACACATTATATATAATATAAATAATAATACCATATATAAAAAATACACAAATAAAATAAAATACATTGAATATAAAAAAGAACTAAAATTAAAAAAAGTAAAAAACGATGCAAAAATTAAAAGTAAAATAATATACAAAACATATATAAAAAATATACCAATATAAAAATATAATCAAAAAAATTATATATTATTATATAAATAAATACAAATATAAGGACTGAATTTTACCCCACTAAGAGCTCGAATGAAAAACTTGACCAGCCCCCACCAAAATCTCGATACTACCTCGATATAGCCTAAAAAATTAACTAGATCGGATCACGAAAAGGACCCCAATTAAATGTTGGATCGAACCAACTGGGACGAGGGCACTGCCCCTACCCCTTGCCAGCCTCTCGGCCGGCTATGCTCCCAATTTGGAGAGCCAATTGTTTGGCCAATTTGGCTTTTTCAATTGTGGCGTGGCCTTTGGTAGCCCTCCCCATGGCTATTTTTAAATTTCATTCGATAAAAATTTTTTTATACAAAAATTTTGGGGTATTAAATACTTAAAAAATAAATATATTGATTTTACAGATCGAAAAATTTTGGGGCGATGACGTCTTCTTTCCTGCTTTTCGAGTCTACAAATACGGCAGCTTGGACGAGATAAATGGCTTTTTAATTGGGCATAATAGGTAGGGCTTATTTTGGGTCTAACCCGGACAAAAATAGGTTACAACAGCTGCCCCTCTTTGTTCATCGATCTGTAACATGGATAGAGCAAAGACAAAATAGTGACCATTTTGGTCCGGGTAGGTTGAGGGTTCTTCTCTGACACCTTCCGCTCTCTTGATCTTCAGTTGATTTGCACCGACCACTCTCTTGAATTCTTCGAATTGGAATGCTCTGCTTGTTGTCGGAAGATTTTCACTGTTGCCCAAAATGCTGAGGACTAGAAAATTACAAGACCATGCCCCGATTTCTGATCGTCATATGCATGAAAGGGTATCTCGCTACAAGATTACCGGAAAGTTTTCACTGCTTCCATGAAAGATAAAGACTGGAAAACATTGAATGATGCCCCGGGTTCTGACCGTCTTGACATCAAAATGTAACTTGCTTTGAGACTAAAAAGTTCTTCATGTATAAAATCTTCATCAATGCTAGAGGTAGGGCTGAAAATCCTTCCTGTATGAAATTCCCATCAAAGCCGGAGATGTAAGGCTGAGAGTCATTCATGTATGGAAGCCTTTTTTAATGTCAGAGGTGTAGGGCTGAGAGCCATTCACTCTTATCAATGCCAGAAGTAGGGCTGAAAGTTTTTCCTGTATAAAACTTCCATCAATGCCAGAGGTAGGGCAGTGAATTCTTCATATATAAAATCCTCATCAAAGCCGGAGATGTAGGGCTGAAAGTCATTCACTCTTATCAAGGCCAGAAGTAGGGCTGAAAGTTCTTCCTATATAAAACTTTCATCAATGCCAGAGGTAGGGCTGAGAATTCTTCCTGTATAGAATCCTCATCAAAGCCAGAGATGTAGGGCTGAAAGTCATTCACTCTCATCAAGGCCATAAGTAGGGCTGAAAGTTCTTCTTGTATAAAACTTTCATCAATGCCAGAGGTAGGGCCGAGAATTCTTCCTATATAGAATCCTCATCAAAGCCAGAGGTGTAGGGTTGAGAGTCATTCACTCTCATCAAGGCTGAAAGCTTTTCCTGTATAAAACTTTCATCGATGCTAGAGGTAGGGCTGAGAATTCTTCATGTATAGAATCCTCATCAAAGTCAGAGATGTAGTCTTCAAGCTATAAGTTCTTCTTGTATTTCATCTTGATGTTCCAAAGAAATTTGACACTTCAATCTATTCTCGGGTAGTGCCAGTACCAGTGATAGATAAAAATCTTTGAGATGATGCCCCGATTCTGATTGTCTTGGGCATAAAATAGTACATTCTAAAGCAAAACGGTCTGGTCTGGGGTAAGAGTTCTTGCTCTGACCAGCGTTTATTCCTTGGGCTTCTTGATCTTCTTGCTGTTTTTGTAAGCAAAATTTGGAGAAAAATTGACTTGGCTGCAACATTGACGCAAAGGAAAGGTCTATTGAAGGTTTATTTTTTTCTCTTTTTTGCTTTATTTTTTTAAATTTTATTTGATAAAAGTTTTTCTATATAAAATTTTTTAGGGTATTAAATACTTAAAAAAAGTGAATACATTGATTTTACAGTTCAAATTTTTTTGAGCGATAACGTCTTCTTTTCTGTTTTTCTAGTCTGCAAATACGGCAGCTTGGACTGGATAAAAGACTTTTTAATTGAGCATAATAGGTAGGGCTTATTTTGGGTCTAACCTGGACAAAAATGGGTTATAACATATATCATATATATATATATATGTGGAAAATATTTCATGCATTGGCAGTGGAAAACTTGTTTTTCACAAGCAGGTTCAATTTAAGGTTTAGGGGTTTAGGTTGTAGGGTTTAGAATTTATGGTTTATGGTTTCAATTTAGGTTTTAGGGGTTTAGGTTGTAGGGTTTAAAATTTATGATTTATGGTTTTAATTTAGGGGTTGAGATTTAGGGTTTTAGGACTAGGGTTTAAGATATTAAATTTTAGTAAAATTAGTCGTGCTTTTAAAAAAACAAGTTTTCCACTGCCGTTGCATGAGTATAATATATATATATAGAAAACTTTGATACACGGGCCGTGTAAATTTTATTTTACACGTGCATTTTAATTTTAGTGGTTAAGGTTTTTAGCATAGGGGTTTAGGTCGTAGTGTTTAAAATTTAAGGCTAGTGTTTAGAATTTAGGGTATATGGTTTAGGGTTTAGTTTCTTAGAGTTAAGGCTAAGAATTTGTTATTTGGGTTTTATAGTGTAAATATGCAGGCTTGTATAAAATTAATTTTACACAGCCTGTGTATCAACATTTTACCCAATATATATGCGTGTATGTATTTATTATAGTTTGATATATATGAATGACATTAGTGGTTTGCATGACAATTTGAATGACTATCCTTTCATTGCTTACGCTTGTGAACTTAGGTTAACTAATGGATAACCAATAATTAGAAAGTAGATAAAACTTGGACAGCAAGCAACGATAACCTAAAAAAAAAGTAAACATGCTCAACAATCAAGGTTAGCTATTAGAACCTCCCATCCTTTTTGAACAGTCTTCAGTCCCCACATATTTGCCTTTTGCAATTTTAACCAAAGCCAAGTCTTTCATCTTCTTCTGAAACATACCTTGAACAACAACAATCCTCCAAAATGTGATTCTAACCAAACCCCCAACTCGAACAATTCGCTCCCCGGTGCCTCAAAGAGCTTTGCTCCCTACGGAAATGCGGCCTCGAAGACCTCTGCCATTTAAGAGCAATTATAGAGAGACAGAATCGAAAAGGTGATTCTCCTTCGATTGGGAAAACATGCAAGATAATACGGCCTCGAAGACCTCTGCCATTCAAAAGCAATTATAGAGAGACAGAATCGGAAAGGTGATTCTCCTTCGATTGGGAAAACATGCAAGATACATCGACAGACATGGATCCTTTGTACGATACCATCACGAGGCTCGGCCTATGTGATTCAAGAGCAATTCTAGAGAGAGACATAGAATCAAAAAGGTGATTCTCATTCGATTGGGAAAACATGTAAGCTACTTTGAGAGGCATGGATCCTTTGTACCGATACCATCACGAGGTCCGGGTTTTGTTTGGGAGACGATTTAGTGTTGGACTAGATGGGAGGGAACAGAAGGAGCCTTAAGAGGGTCGGTTTTTCGGTGTCTATGTTGGACTAACTGGTAGTTGATAATATTAATTCCTCCTCGGACAAAAATTCAGATTCAAATCTGGTTTAAAGTCCAACTTAATTCTTTAAAAAAATATAGTAATTTTTTTTCAAGCAGTCATCATTTGGAAATATCACACAACAACTTGTAAAAAAAATAATCATTTTAATCATTAGAATTACTGACTAATTTACAAATTCCATTCAAATTAATCGTCTGGACAACAGACAAATTCCGAAGAATATATTAGAAAAACCTGCTTTTTCAACTACCGAACGTCTCTTTCTCTTTCTCTTTTTGTCTTTCTCCTTCTTCCACGCTAATATATAAAACCCATTCAAAAACGGCATTCGATGATGAAACAGACCCTCAAATTTTGTATTATTTACCACCCTTTTCTCCCAAAACAATCATCAACCCAAAGCTCTACTGCTACTTCTGTTGTTTGCTGCTTTTGTGATTTTTTTTAGGTCTGGGTATGGCGGAAACAGAGAAGCCGATAGAGGTAATAGCCATGGAAGCTCTGGGAAAAGGCTTTGATATAACTGGAGATTTCAGGTTGAAATACGCTAAAGGAACGAGGCTGGTCGTGCTCGATGAAACCAATAAAAGAGACATTGTGTTTCCAGGTGCTGGTTTTACTGTCAAAGCTGTTTCTCAGGATATTCGTCTTGATAAAGGCGATCGTATTCGTTTCAAATCTGATGTTCTTGAATTCAATCAGGTCTGTTTATCTTTCATTTCTTTCATATATATGTTCTTTGCTGTGTTTAAAGTATATTTTAGATGAATATCAAGCTCTGGGATTCTGCTCAAACTTGATTTGATTTGCTTCATTTCCTTGATTGATCCATGAATTTGTTTTTGTTTTGCTTTTTCATGGTTTGGGTCAAAAGCAAGAGGAGCTTATACTAAGATGACCAACTTGTATTCTAAAATTACTTAAACTTGTGGGTTTTGAAAGGTGTAAAATTTTGACTTTTGTTTATGTTTTCAAAAAATAGCAACTAGCTTGTTATATAAAATCATTTTGGTGAATGCTTTTTGGGAATGGTGGGGATGCAATTTAAAAGTAAACTCTGTGTTACAAGTGGATTTTGTTTATTTCCAATCTCTTGACCGAGGGCACACCTTTTATATCAGCTTCTAAGTATTAGAATTAGAAAAGAAAGCTATATTAGAATTTGCAATTTGATAATAAATTTTGTTAGGAAAAGAAATCTGGGTTTTATTTGCATGGATTACTAGATTTGTGTTTGGCCAATCTTCAACACCTTTACTAGATTTGTGTTTTGCATGTTGGATATACCCCGGTATGGGTATGTTTAATGTTTTTTGAAGCTGTTTTATGTACTTAAGAGGATAATTCTCCTATATCCATGTTTGAATATGTTCCGGACACAGGCACTTTCGGAGAAATGAAGAAATGTAATAACATGAGGATAAACAAAGAAAGTCTTAGATAGACTAATTGTGTAAGAGGAAAAGTTTAGTATAGGATGTCAGAAATGGGTATTTCTGTGAAAATGAGTTGTAGTAACGTAGGGACAAACAGAGAAAAGTTGGACGTTTCCCTTTTAATCATTTACAATTAGCTTATAATCAGAGAAAAGTTGGAGGTTTCCCTTTAAATCATTTACAATTAGCTTATAATCAAAGAATTTTTAATATACTGAATGTTAGTTTACTTTTTGTCAAAGTTCTTAAGTTGTTTGGTTTGCAATAAACAGATTCTAAAATCTGCATGGACGGAACCTGGATCAAATACTAGGAGGGGCCAACTTGGTTAACTTCAAAAGAACAAGGATCTATTAAGTATTTGAACTAAAAAATTGAGGGAGGCTTAATTTGACTTGTACTTAAAGTGGCAGGGACGTAAAGTACAATTTAGACAATCTGGGAACTCTACTAACTGAGAATAATGGCTGATTTTAGTCATATAGCTGGTGCTTATTATGCTGAAAACTCTTTGACGAATACACTTAAAATTCCTAATATTCAATTACTTGGAGGGAGTTCTACCGTAACCTTAACGATGAAGAAATCGGAAAAAAGAAGGCAGGGTTCAATTTGAAACTATCTAGAATTATGCAATTTGTTCAATGCTGTACTAGCTAGGAGCCTTGTATGTTTTTGAATAAATTTATTTGGTGTTTTATTGATGTCGTTCCTTACATTTTATCCCAAATCTTGTTTCTCTTGCAGATGTCCGAGTTACTTAATCAGAAGTCTTCGATACAAGGAAAAGTTCCTTCGGGCTATCTTAACAGTATTTTTGATTTGACTGGAGACTGGCTTCATGATGCTGCAGACACCAAAAATCTTGCTTTCGATGGTTACTTTATTTCTTTGTATCATTTACACCTTACATCATCTCCACTTGTACTAAACAACAGAGTTAAGAAGTCTGTTCCGCCACAATGGGATCCAGCAGCATTGGCTAGGTAGCTTTTCGATACATCATTTGTGCAATATCTTGCATTAAGGCCATCATACATGAATGATACATCATATGGGTTATGCAGATGCTGTTTGCATGAACAAAGAAATATAAAGAAATAGTACTGTAAAGCTGTATGTTATGCACTCTTGCCTATGTGGTTAACACCTGGTTAGGTTGATAATGTGAGTGACTGTAGGCATAGCATAACTAATTATGTATGATATGATGAAGGAGCTGTGATATGCGTTTTCAACTTCATATTACTTTCTCATAGTTTTCCCTCAAAGTAGTGGAATCATTAGATTGAACTTATCATCTTCCGCACAGGAAGCAGTTGTGACATAACTGTGCTTCCATTGCAAATGTCCGACTTGCTAACTGAAATTTTTGAGACAAGGAAAAGTTGCTTGAGTCCCTCTTAACATCATAAAATCGTTGTTATTGTTGTCAATAGTTATAGTATAATATGAAGTATTTCTGTATCACAACTTGGAGATTTCAAACATATTGGAGCATGAATTTTATTTAAATTCCCATTTAGATATCAAGTTAATTCTAGCGAAACAGTCAGTTTATTCGCCGGAAGTGTTCTGGTTTTAGTGCTATGGACCAATAGAGTAAATAATAAGGTAAGAATTTGGATAAAAAGATTGATATTTGTAGTGTAAACCTCATCACGACTCCCGAGTATGTATAGAATTTCCCTCTCAGACTCTCAGTTTTCTGTCAGCTTGTTGAATCTGTGATGCATATAAACTATACCTCTACAATTTGGTTATTGGTTTAAGGTAATTTTAATAACGAGATCGATATTTGTAATAAACCTTTTTCATTACTTGGCATTCATTAATATCATTATTGTTGATTTCTTGCAGAATATACTAATATTTTGTATTATGCAGGTTCATCCAGACATTTGGGACACACATAATAGTTGGCATGGCTATTGGAGGTCACGATTTAATATGCGTCAGACAAAACAATTCCTCTACAATTCCTACGTCCGATCTCAGAGGATACTTGGAGGATCTCGGAGATGTTATGTTTTCAGACAGAAATAGCCCTTCATTACTACAGAGAAAATCGAGAGAGGGCAAGCAAAAAGTATTAGCACCTCACTGAAATTTAAGGTCTCTTTCTTCTTTTATTAAGTAAACACCGATATTGTTTCTAAATGCCGTTTATTTATGTAGGTGCCCGATGTCTTTAACCGCATTTTGCAATCAAATCCCATGCAGTTGGCCAGCATTGAAGAAACATCAAGCAAAGATGTGAGTCTAGAATTTGAGTTTTTCTTTTAAACAATAATTACAATCCATGAATTATTTATTTTCCTTTGTTTTTCAACTTGAACAGGGACTCACTATCATGTGTTCAAAAAGAGGTGGAAACGTGTTCTTGCATAGTCACTCTAACTGGCTTCAGACAGTACCTACTAAGCCAGAAGGAATTTTGTTCAAGTTCGTACCAATTACTTCTCTTCTGACCGGGATTCCCGGAAGTGGGTATCTTAGTCATGCGATCAACTTGTACCTTCGTTGTAAGTATTCAATTGCCTGAATGTGTTAATCTTACATTCATCTAGTTTATGTGATCATGAGGTTCTTTAACTCGCTGAATCTGTAAGTAGACAAGCCTGCTCCCAAGGATTTACGGAATTTCTTGGAGTTTCAAGTTCCGCAACAATGGGCACCTATGTTCTCCGGCCTGCCACTTAGGCACCAGACCAAAAAAACTTCTTGCCCCTCCCTGCAATTCGCTTTCCTGGGTCCTAAGATGCATGTCAACTCTATGCAGGTAGTCATACAACCTATAAATCATTATCTTACAGCTTCTCTGTTTTATTTATTTTCTTGCAACCTGCATTATTATGTTTTTACTTTCATGTTAAACAGAAGATTCGTAAGAACCAAAATCTGCAATTCATGAAGTTGGTGGGGGAAAACAAACTAATTATTTCCTTTTATGTTCTTGTTATGAACAATGCACTAGATAACTTAGAATCATATGATAGCATATGAACCCAACTTAACTAAAACTCTACGAGTGACATGCTAGTGTATAGAATGTCAAAAGGGACAAAAATCTTCTTCCCCTTTTCGATGCCTCTTTCGATGCTCAACAAAAAAAATTAAATTTTTAAGCCTTAACCCTAATTTCTAATTTCTAAATCCTAAACCTTAAACCCTAAAAAATATACTCTACCCCAAATTCCCTAAAACTAGTTTTTTAGTGTGAGGGCATAAATAGGGCACCAAAAAGGAGTAAAGGATTTCTGTTCTGTCAAAAGTAAGATGAACATCACTGCAGTATGATTAGTACTTGTATAGTACGAACAACCCGTGTTGCTTTAACTCTACATTTTTTTCTTTAAATACTTGTATCTGACACTCATATTCCAGAATCCACACATTTTCAGACATGGGTATGGTCCAAGGACTTTCAAAGGCATTAAAAAGTTAGAGGAAAAAAATGAATATACCTATATCCGACACTCACAATTGAGTCTAAGTAACATGGCTAACAACATTGGTGGGGTTCTAGGAGGTTTGATGTAGTCATCTTAGGAGAATTGAAGTTCCATTTTTTTATGGTCTAAACCTGTGGTAGAAAGTGGAGTTCTTCTTTTGATAATGGAAGGTGCATTGAATATTTTATTGGTAAACATTACAACTTGACTGTTTAAAATTTCATTTTCTTTTCCATGATTGCATTGTCTGCTAGTCTGGTGGATAATGGAGTTGAGTTACCACTTCTGGAAAGTTGGCATTGACTTCGACTTCGAATTTGGGTTTTTTAATCGTTAACTAACAACAACAAACACTTTAGTATTCGCGAGGATAAAAAAAAGAGTGAAACTATCTTTTAAATATTAACTTTCTCGGACATCGTCTTGCAAGCATTCATCTGTAGTTTTAACCTTCCTATTCCATCTCTCTGCATGTCTGTATGTGCAGGCTTGTAAATATTTCTAATAGACATCGTTTGATGTGTAAATAAGGTTTAAATTGCTTGACCCCTTGAGCATTTCTGCCTCGTCTAATTTATCGGAGTTCATCATTTAGTATGTCATGATG